>MU674293.1:9929-113073 GCA_026770625.1 Nicotiana glauca | reverse complement strand
ATACATCAAAGCTATGTAAACAATTTTAAATGAACCAAAATTTTAATCTAAGACAAAACATTCTTTATATTTCAACTCCAAACAGGTTCACATATGCTGATCCATTCTTCAAATTTACTGGAGTCTAACAACATACATGGAATTTCAACAGTAAAATGTAGAGAAAGATCAATAACAGCTCCAAAAAATAGCACAACAATACGGCAATGAAGCATGCAGCAACAGTAGCCAAAAGAAATCCCAGGAAGATTTTAAAACCAAACCCAAGTGAACCAGCAGTAAATTTCGACCAGTAGCAGTTTTCAGAATAAACCCAAATAGAAACAAACCAAACTTAAACAAATCAAAAGACCCTTCGAATGCTTTGGAAGCTCGAATATGGAAAAACAGAAACAGAGGAAACTTTAAACTGTTTCTGACCTTGAAGGCAGTATAACAGTGTTAGCGAGGACTCGAATTGCCTAAGACTGATCTTTATTTCTTAAAGAAACTGATCCTTTCACAAACTTCTCTTTAAATTTTTTTTCTTGAACTCTCTTAGACAGGTTTTGTAAAGACAAAAAACCAGCTCTCTACAAATCCTCTTTATCTTTTTAGAATGTATGTATATCAGCCTCCCTATCTCCTATTCGAAAAATCCAGTTGGTATTCTTTTTTCAGGATGTATCTCTGGAAAGCCCCCCTCTTTCTTTCGAAATGTATCTCAGCCTTTTTCTCTTCTCCTCCGTCCAGTCCCATCCTCTCCTTTTATAGCCAACTAACAGCCTTCAGTCTTATTAAAAATGTTTTAATTGACCAGCCCCCTATCTTATTCCCCTGCCCTTCCACTTAAACTTGTCTGAGTATGGGTCTTATCTATTAAGTTTTTCCTGGATTTCATAAAACAGTCAGTGTCCTATTGCTCCTATTTTTAATTTTCTAAGTATGGGACCTATTATTTTAAGCTGTTGCATTGCAGAAAACTAGTGGTACCCTGCTGTACAGCAGGCTCCACTAGTCCAGTTTATGGGTCGGGCAATTTTAAATCCTAAAATGCTAACTTCTGGTTTCTAACTAAGCTAAACAGCTATATCCAATTCAGAACCTAGTTTAAATCATGGGCAGTTCAATACTCAAATCCTATCAGTGATTCTGGCCCTAAATTAGTTGCAGACATTATTGCTCTAAACAATACCATATAACTAATCGACAACGTTCGTTTAATCACTTAGGACATATAATTGATAACAAATAATTGCCCTATGAATTAGTAATTCATAATTTTCAAGCAGAATCAACAAAGATACACAACTAATTATTCGACGACGTTATTCGACTCGAATACACATTCTATAACAAACACAATCACAGAAACAAAATTGGACCAAACAAAAGGTCTTGGAGATGAGAACAGAAAAGTTGAGAAAATCGAAAAAGATAAGAAAGCAATAACCCAACTAAGCTGACACACAAATAAACAAAGATAAAAGAAGAGAAGAAATACCTTAAGAGTGACAAACAGTCAGAAACACATGGACTTGGAATTTTGAAGCCAAATGGACCTTAACCAGGGCGTTCTTAGCTGAGAACACCCAAGCTAAGGTCCATTGGACCTCAATCGCCTATCGAATCTAGCTGGAAACCCCACTTTAAATTTCTAGGGTTCATACTGATATTTCAAAGCTCGGTGATTTCTGTCTAGATTCGAGCCGAACCAAGGGTCGTTTGAGTGTAAGGGAGGTCGGGCGGTGCTAGGGTACAAGTTTGGGCTTGGTTGAGACAGGTTTCAGTTTTGCTCGAATCTTCAAATGAAGATTCGAGAAGCTGTGGACTGATTCGAGCCAAGGTAGTAACGGATTCATGGCGGGGGGAGTTAGGTGATCTTGTGGTCTTAATTTGGCGGTCAACCGCATCGTTGCCGCCGGCTTTACGGCGAAGGGGAATGGGGGCGACTCTAGGGTTTGGGCTGGTTCATCTCTGAACTTCAAAGAGAGACGATGGGAGATAGGGGGTTTGGTTTGGGGGGGGTAGAGAATTAGGAATATATAGTGTGGTTGGGATTTAATCCTGGCCGTTTGATCAGATAAGATCAACGTCCAGGATCATTTGCCTGATGCCTAACGACGTCGTTTGATTAAGTTGTGGGATTGGGTCGGTCCAGGGAAATGAGTCGGGGCTGGATCGGGTAGAGACGGGGTGACCTGGACCGTTGGATTGGATAGGACGGACAGTCTAGATCAGGCGTCTCAAAACGACGCCGTTTGAATTAAAAGGACGCCTGATCTGGACCGTCTATTGGATTTGATCAACGGCCTGCATGTAAACGCCAATACGACGTCGTTTTGGTCTATCTCTGATGGCTTTGGACGAGATGGATTGGGCTGGCACCTAATTTGGGCCGACTTTTCTTGCAATTTTAGCCCCTTTGTGTCATTTCTTAGCTAGCCACACTCAAGTTAAAACCACTTTAGACACATTGAGAGGAATAAAATTACACGCCTATTAATTAACACTCAAACCGTTAACACAAATTGCACATTTAAATCGAATCCTAATGGCAAAGCACGAACTGCGTATTTTTTGTAATTTTCTTTTTAACCATTTTATGATTAATAAAAGATTTTACGACCGCACAAATAATTCCTACATGCATGCAACACGTATTTTTGTATTTTTTAATTAATTCAACAATAAACACACATATAGGATGCTAAAGAAGGAAAACGCACGATCCACAAAAAATCAAATGCGGTACAAAACTATTTTATTTTACATTTTTGGGAGTAATTGTCGTGAGAGCAAAAATCACGTGCTCACACCCACATTGCTCGAGCAACGTCAACATCACATTGGTTATTTGAAAATTGCCCGCCCGTATTCGGGGTGGGACAATAGCACTTTCATAGACGTGGTTCGGGAGCACTCTTTGAGCCACTCTTGGAGGTGGCAGAGGAGGGTCTATAATATCACCATTAGGATTAGTAATGGTATTGCAGCCTCTACGTTGTCCTTGAGGTACAATAGGCCCCTCATCTTCTCCGACATCATCTACCTCCTTCCCCACAATCACATTTCCAAGAGGTTCATTGGAATTGTTTTCCATTTGGTACCTGAGTTGTGACACAAACAAATTAGTAACAAAGAAGGAAAGAAGAACAATACACAAAACTAACTAGATAGATAGCCAAAATCGTTAGCTCCCCGGCAACGGCGCCAAAAAGTAGTTGCTACCTACCATGCACTACTATTGAGTAGCGAGAGAGGGTCGCAATAGCTTTTACTCAATTTAGGGTCGGGATTGATTTCCACAGAGAACTAGAGGTTGGAGTGGGTTTCTATCTAACTTAGAGTCGTGTATGTGTTCAAAATTGCACTTCATATCATTTTTGGAGTTTTTGATTTAATGTTACCTTTATCAAACTACAAATGCTAAATTAAACTAGATTAAGCTAATATTAACTATTGCAAGTTGTATGAAATGGTTTAAAAGGCACTAGGGTAGTGACTTTTGCCTAGGTGGTCAGTTGATGGGTACTAGAGTCTAAGGCATGATTGACATATTTGGGGAGTATGATATAATCGATGCACGATATTACCCACTCTACACCTCTCGGTGGTTCGACTGATTTTGCTCGAATTGACTTTCTCAAGACCAATTGCGTATGCAAATTCGCAAAAGAAACCAACGTTCAAGTCGGGTATTACTCTCTCGAGGTTTAACCCTTTAATTAGGGCTATCAATCTCTTGAGTGCGCCTCAATTCCTTGTTGGACCAATTTCAGAGACTTAGGCTCTCTTTCTCAAGAAGAGCCCTAGTAAACTAAACGCAAACTAGTGTTTTAGAACCATTAATTCAGTAATTAACCATGAAATTAGCCCAAATAACAAATACCCATAGTCAATCTAGCCCTAAAATACAAGACCGATTAATTACCCACAATAGGGTTGAGCCACAACCCTAGCTTATGGGTCTAGCTACTCATAATTAAAGAGAGAAACAAAGAAATAGAAAAGATAAACTTATATTAATTAATCACTAAGCTAAATGAGAAGATTCAATGTTAAAAAGTGTTAAAATTACCCAAAATTGCTAAAAACTTTGAACCCACGAGTGCATCTGCTTTATTATAATACCTGATAAACGAAAAATGGGAAAAGAAGTTATTTATACTAAGTTGAAAATTTTGGACAAAAATGCCCTTGCGAGGTTAGTGTGGACCACACAAAATGGTGTGCGGCCGCACTAGGGCTCTGAACTTGAAGATTTGACTCTCTGAACCCGGACACTGCGGATCACACAGACGTCTACAAAATTCCAGTACCATGCAGCTGCTTCAAAGCCAACGTGATGCTCCTTGGTCAGATGACCAATGGACTGTAGTCGCAGAGGCTTCTATTGCGGTCCGCACAAAATGGAATGCGGAACATATTGGCTTGAATCCTTTAAACTGGCACATCTCAGATTCTCCTCACTGTAGACCGTACGAAATCATGTGTGGCTGCATTTCCTTCAGTACAGACCGCACAAATGCTAGTGCGGCCGCATAGTCTTGGTGCCTGAAAGTTATGCTCTTTGAATCTCATAGTGCGGACCGCACAGAATGTAGTGCGGCCGCACTGGCCTTGTTTTTCCTGAGCTTTGCCTTATTTTTGTACTTGTGCGAATTTCACTCCTTTGAGCCAATCTTTGCATCTTGTCACTTTGTTGATAAAACGTGCAATCAAGAACAATTTGTGAGCCTTTTGGGATTACTTTATATGAATTTCTAATCAAAACATAAGCAAGAAGGAATATAAAATGCTTCAAAATCCCTAGTTATCAATACTCCCCGAGTTCAATGGCCTATTTGGCCAATCAACCCAATAACTCAGGTTTATGCAGTACTCCAGAGGGGATAAGTCAACTGGACGCAGATACGGTAGCACTGAAAGTAAGACTTCAGCTTGCGCGAGGCATTTATCAGTACGAGAGCCAATTATTCAAGATGGGGGTACATGGTTTCAACATCCCCCAAGGTACGGGTTACATAATAAATAGGAAATTGCGTACCTTGTTTTCTTGAACCAAGACGCCGCTTAACGCTATTTTGGACACGACCAGATATAGGTATAAGGGTTCATCCTCCTTGGGTGTGTGCAGCAAAGGCGGGATAGACATGTATCGTTTCAGTTCTTCTAGGGCATTCCATTCGAACTTTCTCTTTCTTTTGAGTAGGGCAAAGAAATGGTATCTTTTGTCCGATGATCTAGATATGAATCTTCCAGGGTTGCGATCCGCACTGTCAGCCGTTGGACGTCTTTTACATTGTTCACCACTGTGATCTCTTTGATGGCCTTTATTTTGTCGGGGTTGATCTTGATCCACCTGTTTGAAACCATGAAGACCAGGAATTTACCCGAGCCTACTCCGAAGGCGCACGTCTCGGGGTTTAGCTTCATGTTGTAGCTTCTAAGGAGGTTGAAAGTTCCTGCAGATGGGTCAGATGGTCCTTTGCACACAAAGATTTGACTAGAATATCATCAATATATACTTCCATTGATTTACCTGCTTGATGCTCGAATATTTTATTAACTAGGCGCTGGTATGTTGCTCCCGTATTTTTTAGCACGAAGGGCATTACGTTATAGCAATGTATACCATATTTCGTGATGAATGAGGTCTTTTCCTTGCCTTTGGCATTCATCTGGATTTGATTGTACCCCGAGTAGGCATCGAGGAAAGTGAGGGTCTCGTGGCCGGCCGTAGCATCGATCAGATGATCGATATTAGTCAATGGGAAGGAATCTTTGGGGAACTATTTTTTCAAATCTTTATAATCTATGCATATTCTTAACTTGTTCCCCTTTTTTGGCACTACCACTATGTTAGCTAGCCATTCGGGATATTTTACCTCCCTAATGGATCCGATTTTAAGAATTTTTGCTACCTTCTCTTTGATGAAGGCATGTTTTACCTTACACTGTGGTCTTCTTTTTTGCTTCATGGCTTTGAATTTAGGATCAATGCTCAGCCTGCAGGAGGTTATTTCCGGCTTGATACCTGTCATATCTAGGTGGGACCAGGAAAAACAATTGATATTGTTACTAAGAAATTGAATAAACCCTGTCCTGAGTTCCGGGGTCAGCCCCGTTCCCAGGTATACCTTGCGATCCGGGAGGTTCTCAATAAAAATGTTCTGCTGCAACTCTTCGACTGTTGAACTAGTCGCATCCAATTCCTTGGGAGTGACCAAGGTTCGGGGGGGGAGGGGGGGGGGAAGAGTCTTCCTTGTCTTCTTTGAAGGTCTGCACGCTTCCCTCCTCATTTGAGACTGAGCATGTGTGGGTTGGCGTCTTATGGTGGACTGCGAACATTTCGTTTGTCGCCCACTGTTCTCCGTGTATGGTCGCGATGCCATCCCTCGTGGGAAACCTTACCACCTAGTGCAAGGTTGAGCACATTGCCCTCAGGTTGCGTATCTAACGCTTCCCAAGTAAGGCGTTATATCTCATATCGCCATCGATGACCTGGAACTCGATGTTATGGATTGTGCCAGAAGTGTTGATCAGGAGGGTGATCTCTCCTTTCGTTACTTCTCCAATCTTGTTGAAGTCGTGGAGGACTCGAGGGATGGGAACAACTTGATTGAGCAGCCCCAGCTGTTCCACTACTTTTGACCTGATTATGTTGGCCAAGCTACCTGGATCCACGAGCACACGCTTTATCCTAGTGTTGTTCAAGAGAAACGAGATCACTAGCGCGTCGTTGTGTGGTTCCATCATGGCCTCGAGATCTACTTCATTGAATACGAGGGTATCTTCGGGTAAGTGTTTTTGGGTCGGTCATTCTTCCGTAGAGGACGTTCTTGTTCTTTTGGACATGGGTCTTCGGGGAATGTTGGTTCCCCCAATAATCATGTGGACATTATGTTTGAGAACCTTCCCTTCCGTCCGGGTTGAGCCTGGTGGTGTACCGACCTCTAGGGCAGTCGTGTCCTTTTCTCTGTCATTTTTGAGGTTCTAGTTTCCCATTTTACTCGCCGAGCTAGGCGCTCTGTCCTGAAAGCGAAGATATTGGGCAAGAAAAAGTGTGAAAGATAACTTGCATTTTTGTAATGAAACCAGTAAGAAATAATCACTATTATTTTTAGCCCCACGGCCTATGCCAAACTGTTTAGCGTGAAAATGGAAACAAAAATTAAATTTTTAAATGAGATTCTAAAAATATGTGATCTACTTTTAAGCTAGTTGTTAGAGCGGATGATACTAAGAATATGAAATTTAACGATAAGATACGAGCCAAAGAGGGGCAGTAATCAAACCGAGAGACTTGCTATTCGGGCTTCGAACCGGTCGATGGAGGACCTCGGGGTCGATATCTGCTTGAGTTCGAGGTGTCGGGGGTAGTAGGGAATGGAATAACAGTTAGGTTATGATCAAGTAAGGCTCTCTATGGCCAATATCAAGCAATAAATGAAGAACAAATATGAAGATGATAAGTCAAAGTGTAGGCCCGAGCATATGAGCTTAGAGAGAAAAGAGAGAGAGAGATATTATTGCACTTGAATATGATAGTTGGAGTAACATCGGCCGCATACAAAGTAGTGTGGGTTCCATTTTTATAGGAGGGGATCCCATCTATAGTACACATGCATTAATTGTAAAATATGGGGATGGGACGGCTAGACGCGATGCTTCAACATAGGCTCTGGATAGGCGGGGTCTGTCAGACTTAGTCGTGTGCCTTGGGGACTTCCCCTTATGTTCAAGCCTAGACCTCCGTCTTCTTTGAGTCGGGCCCCGACGAGCCCCGAGAGAGGGGACTCGGACTTGGCTCTACGTCCTCAGGGACTCGAGGCATTCTTCCGAAGTGGCTTCATAGTGAGAAATCAAGTCTTCTTATTTTGCCGCATACAACACAGACAATTGACTGCAGACACATGATCCCAGCAGGAGTATTAGGACTGGTATGGACATGCTCAGAGACAGTTTGACATTGGCATAATCCCAAACCACTCGTGAGGAACATAAACCCATAGATGGGAATATGGATTAGGGATTAACAAAATGGTAAGTACACAGTAGGTAAAAGAAAAATATTGTCCAGGCATGCTTGAATCACACAAGGGAATACATGAACTTAAAGGGAGGCGAGTCATACTAGCATGCTTAACTACAAACTTCACAACAAAACCACAAGTACAAGCAGGCTAGAAATAAAAGAAACTGAAACAAGAAGAAGAACATGTTGTTGTTGTGGCTGTAATCAAAACTAGGACATACCAATGAAGATAGAAGTAAGTAGAATGAAAGAACCAAAGAGCACAGATGATTAGCCTTGGCTTGCAGTCGGCTAGTAGTATCACATAGCACAAGAGAGGGAGAGCCGAGATTTTAGTAAGAGAGGAGTTTTTTTGAAAACCAAGTGCGTGTCTTGTTTGTGAAAAACTTAGAGTATTTATAGTTAAAAGTACGTAGTGGAATAAGATAAAAATCATAGTAGTACACTAATTTAAGAACTCATAATCAATCAATTAGAGAATCAAGGAAGTACTTCCTTGAGTTAATGGAATAAGATCAAATAGAAAGATTCAGTACCATATAAGGCAAGAAGGAGAATCAGTGCATGATTAAATAACGAAAGGAGTCAGAGTTCATTAGGCATATAGTAGTCAATTAGTAACAAATTCAAAAAGACCAAATCAAGGAAAGACAAAGTAAATAAAGTACCATAGCAAATAAGGTAATGAAATTAGTTAATTGAAACAGACGAGTAGAATTGAAGGAAAATCTTTCAATTACCAACAGTTAAGGAAAATCAGAATCAATCATGGGGAGTCATGATTCTACATGTTTCAACATATAAATAGAGACGAATGAACAAAAGTACCAAACAAATAGGTCAATTATATAGCTAGAAAGAAACAAGATATGGGAAAACACATTCCAATAGAAGTGATATAAGTAGGCTAACAATTCAGCATAACATACTTGAAACGTAGTGACCACGAGAGATTAACAAGACCAAGGCAAAGAAAATCATGCTACCACACAGAGCCTAGACAAAGAAAATCATGCCAACACATGGAACAAAAGTGAAGAAAAATCATGCTAACACATAGAATCAGAGCAAAGAGAATCAATCTAGCACACAGAAAGAAGTAAAGAAAATCATGCTAACACAAAGAAACAAGAAAAGAAAAATCTTTAAAAATTAGGGCTTTTAATAGAGTCGAATTAAAAAGCAGTTGGAACATAGATTCGGTCAAAATAAATAAGGGGAAAAGGTTTAATCATAAAGAAATCGGTAGAAACAAGTATAGAAAGAACTCTAAGAAAACCCTAGTTTTCAAAGAGAGTAAAGACGATTTTAGAATAAAGGATCTTTCAGAGAAAGCTTGAGAATAAGAAAATCATAAAAGAAAATAGGCTTAAATCATGAAAATAACATAGATCTGAGAGATCTAGAAGGGAGTTAGGGTTTCAAAAGGAAACCTAAGTAGAAATAGAAAGAACCTATTGTAACTTCACAAATTGTAACACACATGGTGTGATTTTGCACAAAATCACACCAGAGAAGCCTCGAACAATAGAATCAGAAACCCTAGGTCCAAATTGACAGGGCCCAGGACCCTTGAATGCCTTAAAGATGATGAAAGAGTCCCATTGGAGGCTCAGTGTTTGAGAGATAGCCGCCGGAGATGACCAGAGAACGAGGTGAGTGGGGGAGTCTAGGGTTAGATTTGAGAGATGAGTGGCGATGAGAGAGCATCTGAAGGCGGCGCCTTTGAAAAAATGACTTAGGGTTAGAGGTCGATTAGAGTTAAAAAAGGAAGGGAATGATTTGGACCGTTGATCCGGGTGATCAACGGTCAGAATTAAAATGGTTAGGTGGGTTCCAGATTTGGGTAAGGATTAATAGGGTATGGTCCGAGTGATTTGGGTGTGAAATTGGACTGGAAAGGGGTCCATTTTTGGCTATAACTGAAAGCCAAATTTGACTGTTATTTAAATAGCCAATTTTCCCCTATTTAATATATAAAAAATAATAGGTAATTTTTGGAAAATAAATTAAGGTGACAAAATTATTCAAAATACATAATTAACTATTTAAAAATACAGGATCCATTTTTATGCATATAAAACATAATTATATCTTAAAATGGGCTAACATTACAATTATATGCAATTTAGCTTTTAAAAATACTAAAAGTAATCGTAAAAATATATAAAAATTGCTTTATCCATATTTTGGCATAAATATAGAAATGCAATAGATGAATTATCAAAACAATAATTTTAAAAATAATTATTGGGGATTTTATTGATAAAAAGGGAGAAAATAAATCAATTTAAACCCTTAAAATTATGGGAAAAATAATGAAAGCCTTGTACATGCTTATATATGCATATATATGCTATTTTGAAGGCTTGTATGAATATTTAAAATAGATAGGGAAAAATTGGGTATCAACAGCTGTCCCTCTTTACCCAGTAAGGATGAAAGAGTTTTCGGGTAAAGGAATAATGACCAATTTTGATTGGATGGGATGTTTTGAAAGACAAAGGCTGAGCTCCGGTTTCCAAGTTGCCTATATATCCCTAGTTTTATAGGAATCAGACTATGTGTAGTTCTGGATTCACTTGCGGTGTATGCCGATGAAATTTTTGTAAAAAATGGACACGAGATGTGGAAGCGGCTACGGTGAGCATTTAAGACCCGGGGCGGTTGGAGGGAAATTGAGAGGTATTGCTACTACAAGGATAGTGGTTATGAGCACGTGATTTTTGCCCTAAACAAATTATTCCAAAAGTTTCAAATAAAATGATTTTATAACTTTTTATGAATTTTGTGGCATTTTTGTGTTAATTGGTTGCATAATAATTCATATTAAAAAATACAAAAATATGCATTTGCATTAGGAATTTAATTTCCCATTGTAGTATTAAGTAGGTATTAATTCATTTTAGAACAATTTAAAGAAAATCACAAAAAATAGTTCACTTTAGCATTTTTATTGTTTTAATTGGAAATTGCTACAAAATAGTTTTAAAAAGTAATTTTAGGCCATTAATTAGTTTAGTTTTAAAAGTTTTATTTTTTCATCTTTATAAAATTCAGAAAATACAATACAAAAATACAAAAATGAAAACAAAACAAAAGAAATAAAATACAAAAGAAAAAGAAATGAAATAAATGGAGTACAAAATTGGGTTGTTATTTTGAGCCCAAATCATACGGACCCAGCCCAGTAGCCCTCTACCCAGTCCAGCTCTTCAATAAACCAAACGACGTCGTTTGGCTCTCAGGCAAACTCAGCCTTTGATCGTCTCTTGATCCAATGGTTCACGATGCTTCAGGTGGGATATTATAAAAATGTCGCATGAATTAATTAAATCCATAAAAAACCATATCATCTTCCTCGTATAGACTCTTTGAACTTCGCCGGAGCTCTCACTGCCGGCAAACGTCACCTGTGCCAACGACCCCTAAATTTACACCATCGGTCCGCCTTGTCCCCCTCTTCTCATTCCCACCCATGGTTTCCTTCAAATGTCACCCTAGCTCCTCGAATAATACCATTTCCTTCGCCGGAACCCTACCACCGGCGAACATTACTTACTCCAATGACCACCAGAAAAACACCATAGCTTCCTCATGAGACCTTCTTCCCATTTCCACTTGTAGTTTCCTTCGACACTTGCCAGAAAACTTCGAATATTGATTTTAAATTTTTCGGCCAAGACTCAAAGTAGGCCAAAAATTCCCAAAATAACACCCTAGACTCGCCTAAGCCTCCTCTACCCAACCCCCATACCCATTTGCTTCAAACATGCCCGTAATTCCTTGAATTTTAATTTCAATATTTCTGGTCAAGAAACCTAACTCAATTCTTGGGGATTCTTGACCGTAATATCCCTAATAATGTGTTTTCTTTTGGAAAACACACCATTAGGGACGTTACGAATCAAGAATCATGAAGGATTCAAACAATCGTGGTTGACCGGAACAATTCGAATGGCTATTTCAGCATTTTCTAGCAAACCTAGATAAGTCTTCTTCAACTTTTTCCTTTCTTTTTGTTTCTGTTTATGCATGTGTTTATTTTAATTATTTTCTTGAGTTTTCTTATATTTTTCTTTTAATCGATTTCTGTTGATATTTCGTATATAATATCATTAGTTTAATTAGGGTTTAGACTTGCTTTAATTTTTGTTAATAGTTTTTAAATAATATTTTTAGGTAAATTTCTTAGTATTCTAAAATTCGATCTAAGTTTACTTAATTGGGATAATGATGCTGTTTAAGCATTGATAACAAAATAATTAGCATTTCTTCTATTTTTGCTGTGTGATTAAATGATAGATTAATTCTTCATCTATGTTAATTTCTGATATTAGTTTAAAAATTAGTATTGACTCTGATAATTAGGAGCATGAATTGGTTATAGTTGTTTAGATTAGGAAATAATAATTAGTCTTAAATAAATAAAAAAAGAGAAAGAAGAAAAGAATTAATGGTAGTAATTCTGAGAGTTAAAGTAGAGGCATTTTTGGGATAGGTTAATGGTAATTACATCATGGTTTCAGGGGTAGTGTGGGCAATGGAAAAGGATAATTTAATTAGATTTAGTAATTTCTAAAAGGAAGTGTGGGTAGTATAGGAATTATAATAGGTATAGAATCTTCTAGATGTGGCTCTAGTGTAAACTTTGGCTAAATAAGTGTAGTTACTTGTAGCACAAGTCAGAAATAGGGGGGTTGAAAAAAGAAATAAAAGAAGGACTAACTTGTTAAGAGAGAAATATGAAATTGTAATCTATTGTTGCCTATAAAAGGGCATGCAAATGCCTTGATTAAGAAGTTTGCACCCCAAAATTTCCCCCAAAAAATATCTGCCATGTTTAAGATCTTAAATTAAAAATTTCAGATCACAATCTCCTCTTCAAAATCTGAATTTATTTCAAAAATCCAAAAACAGTCAAAAATCAGTAGGAAACCGAAAAAAAGTTACTGTTCCATTGAAACTTGATGATAATTTCAATTTCTAATTGTTAAATCACAGCCATTAGTTTGAGGTTTGGCTACATGAATTTTGGAAATCTGTTGGTTTGATGTCAATCGAGTGTGGATCTGCTTAAGCTGGCTTTGGTTTGAGTCGTAGTTTGATGAAAGTTTCAAAGTTTTCCGGGCTGTTGAGTTAAATTTGGAATTGCTGTTGATTTTGTCCATCACTATTGTTCGAACTGCCTGCTGCTAATTTCCTCTTCTTCCTCTTATATTTTTACATCTCCAGGTACATGCTCTAAGATTTCCAAGTATATAGAAATGAAGAATGAAGTAAAGGACTGTTTAAACCTGATCTTTGATCTACTCTGTTCTACATTGTATTTAATGTTCAAATAATTTGTCTCTTAGATATTTCATGATTTTTGTGTATTAGACTGATTCTAGATGTATAATTGAACTGGCTGAATTGTATTGTGGAAACTAATAGCTTATTAATCTCTATCTTAAATTTAGTATAGTAGTACTCATGTATTTTAGTATTATAATGTGGTAAGGTCTAGAGGCCAGAAGCACTCCATGTGTTGTTGCGTTGAGTTCAATCTCAAACGTTTCGCTGTGGAGATAGATAATCAGGTCTTTAGCTAATATGGATAAATCACTGAAATTAGACATTAAATATCAGTTCTGGACTAAATAAATTGAATAATGATTTGCTAGTTAAACTGGAATTTGAGTAATCACTTTTAACTCACGTTAGCATTTGCAAAATCATGTGTTTCGTTTTATTAGGAGAACACCTAATTGTAACCTTCCACTTTTTATTCTTAATTGAAATAAAACTAGATTTAGAACTACGAATGCTATCATCCATTACTGTGACGCGTAACAAAATTACTTTCATTTTGTTATATTTTCCAGCTTGTTTTTTTTGTCAATAATAGAAAAGGATTGGCACAAAGGAAGAGAAATATGGCGTCTACTTGAAAATGATAAGAAACATAGTATTGGTCTTAAGTCATGGGCCAAGGGACTTCAAAAATAACGGAGCTAGGCTATTTACTAAATAGTTGGTTGCTCCTGTTAAGCTTTGGGCCAAGATTGAGGCCCAAAAGCATTGCTGAGGCTTGGAATGAGAATCAAGTATAGTAATACTTTAGAAATATGTAATTAGGAATAAAGGAAATTAATTCATAAATATAAAATTGAGTTTTGAATTAGGCAGCGGGTTCAAGCTAAAAGGGTCTTTCCTTTTGTTTAAATCCGGACTTGAGTTCGAGATCCGAATTTATATTCGTGGATTAATTGACCATTTAGACACAAATAACACAAAATAGAATATTGTATGTTACTTTAGGATGGCCTTTTAATAATAAAATGAGAAGAGCCTCGCCCAAATAAAAATACAAAATCGCGGGGCCCTCAATGTGGCTATATTAAAATACTTAGAACTCAGGAGGACCGTTTAGCAAATTTCATGGTCTTTCCCAAAATATAATAAACTCGTAGTTTCTTTAGGCACGACTTTAATTGAATTACTTTCCTAAAATAGGGGTGCACATTTTGTGACCCAAATTCAAATCTCAATGAAGTCGAAATGTGTCAAAAGCCACCGGCGCACTGGTGCGGCATGGTTCGAGATACATTTTCACGAGGTTGCAATTCTTATAAAAAAATATACTAACAACAAACAAATAATAAAAGCGGATTATTAATAAAAAGCACATAGGTTTAACATGTATTAAAATCAAATATTTTAGCCAAATATAGCAGTTGAGCGACCGTGCTGGAACCACGAAACTCGGGAGTGCCTAACACATTCTCCCGGGTTAACAGAATTCCTTACCCGGATTTTTGGTTCGTGACTGTTAAATAGAGTCAAACCCTTTCCTCGATTCGGGATTCAAACCGGTGACTTGAGACACCATAAATCTCCCTAGTGGCGACTCTGAATCTTAAATAAATGAATCCCGTTTCGGTTGTCCTTTAAGTGGAAAAACTCCTTATTTTATTATACCCTTCACGGGGTAGTAAAGCAAATCGGGAAAAAAGAGGTGTGACAGCTCTAGCGACTCTACTGGGGATACAAACCCAGAATCTCTGGTTCAGGGTTCAGAATTTGAGTTTAGATAAATTGTTGTATTTGGTTATATCTGACTTTCCTACACGTTTTATGCTTAATGTGCTAAACGTTTACCGCTTTGATATTATCTGAACTGTATATAAACTGTGCCGAAATCCGTCTCTTCTCACCTATGGGGATGTGCTTACTAGTTGAGACTCCCTATTCTGTTATTGTCAATACATTGAAATAAGAAAGACGCCGAACAAGTTACTAAGCCGGATGGCCTTTAGGTTCCCGGTACGTAGCCCCCTCCTCGACTCGAGTTGTCCGCTCGGGTACACAGTCTAGAACACATACCCAGATTTTGAACCTAGAATAACTTGACTTCATGCCGGATCCCTAGTAGGAGCGCTTATTTGCATCACGTGCGTATGACTTAGGGGACTCAACAAAAGTGTTGGGTCCGTCTAGGATAGGTAACCGAATATGAAACGACCACCATGATGCATTTTACGTGCTGTATTTATTTGTCTCGGGACCACATGCTGATTGGTTTTCGAATATTTAAAATTTTCTGAAATCGAGAAAAAGAGAAAAAGAAAGAAATAGCAGTGAAAAGAATTAAGTGTTTAGTTTTAGAAAAAATCAATGCCCAAATGCTGTCGAAACGGTGCCGAAATTTCGAAAAAAAATGGAAATGTTTTATTTATTTTACTAAAATCAAAGAAAAAAATAAAAAAAGTCTTTATTTTAGCTTGAAAAATAGGTTATTTTATTTTTGTTGAAAATGAAAAAAAAGAGGCGTTATTTTGTCTTTTTTTCAAAAAATAGAAAAGGAAAATAGTTTGTCTTGCCATAAAAGAGAGTTCTGCTTTTGAAAATAGTTTTGTTATGAAATGCCAAAAATAAAAATGAAAGGGTCTTATTTTTTTTCTTATGAAATGTCAAAAATGAAAATGAAAAAAAAAAGAGTCTTGTTTTAAAATAGTTCGTTAATTTGCCCGAACTACGCTGGTTTGATTCTCACCGGGTGTGAGATACGTAAGCAACCCTCATCGGGTCCAACCACCCCTTTTGCAAAACAATAGCCAAAAAATGTCAATTTTTATTAGGTGATGCCATTTTTTCAAAATAGCCGAATGTCCCTAAAAAAGGGCGCCGGAAGGTTGTGCAAAAACGGCCACCCTAATTCATTTCCCAACGATTAGCGGACACAGCCTTAAAATCTTCTCCTCGAAGTGCTGAAAGTCCGTATCGGCAAAACTGGGCTTTATTTTTGGAAATTAGAATTGAAAAAAAATAATATAGTATCTTTTTCTTATAAATAAATTATTAAATCACCTTAATAAATGTGCAGGATGAGCACGACTCAAAATGAACCATTTTTGCATAAGATCCCTTTGGAGTTACGTCTGTGATGGAATGATTTAGGATGCGAAGGGCAAGATGAAGTTAAGAAATATTTGAAAGGGCTCACCGGTTTGCTAGATATTGTACCTCGGGGAGATATTATCAGAGCATTGATTACATGTTGGGACCCATCGCATAATGTGTTCCACTTTTCGGACTTCGAGCTTACCCCGACATTAGAGGAAATAGCCAGCTACATTGGGAAAGATGAGGTCTCTTTAAGGCATAAGTATTTGGTTGCCCCGAGAGTTGTAGCTGTGCACAAATTTTTAGACTCTTTGAAGATAATCAGAACCATCCATAACACAGATATGGCAAATGGCTTTTGTAATCAAAATTTCATATATCATTGCTATGGCCATATCGGGGGGTTCAACAACCCAGAAAGTAAGATATGTAGCAAAGGAAATCGCCAGAAGTGGGAAGAGCATTGACGTTTCGCTTTTATGGTGGTTTTTTTGGGGCTTTTGGTATTTCCAAGAAAGGACGGGAACATTGACACAAAGATAGCTGGGGTTGTTAGCATGTTAATTACCCAAGCCAAAAGTACTCTTGCACCTATGATAGTGGCCGACATTTTCCATGCTCTTACAGCCTGCAAGGCCGGGGAAACTTTCTTCGATGGGTGCAGTCTATTGTTGCAAATATGGATGATCGAGCATCTGTGTCATCGTCCTCAATTCTTGAGCTACGGGTCTCCAGAGAAAACATGCATAGAAGAGTTTCACACGAGGATTAAAGAGGTCACATTGCCAAAAGGATTCACGGGTTGGACTTTTCTGTCCCTCACTGCTAGCCAAATCGAGTGGACGCTTGGATGGTTGCCCGTTGATGAAATTGTATATATGCCGGCTGCCCGACCACATTTCCTTTTGATGGGGCATAGAAGCATTCATCCTTACGCCCCGTATCGAATGTTGAGAAAGCTTGAGAGATGCCAAATAGTACCCAAGGATGGTGATCTTAGTTTGCAAGTGGTGGAGATCGTCCCCGATGGCCAGTTTCCTGAAGCGATGGTTCGCTAGGTCTGGAGCGAATGTCAATATTTGTCAGCAAATACTTGTGTTCAGGATCAAGCTAAAGGAGAGGTATCACCCGACTATCAGGCTTGGTATAGAAGGGATGTTGCATTCGGAAGGCCGGCCAAAAGGCCGCATCTCCAAGAATTTGCTGAATCATCACAAGAGCAATGGGCTTGGTTAGCCAAAGAAAATGAGTACAGAGCAAAAATAAGTGAGCTGGAAAAGCAAGTCCAAAATCTTAAGTTTGAAAACAGTGTGCAAGTTGCGGCTGATGAGGGCGAGAAAAAGAAATTGGCCAAAGAAAATGAAGCCTTACGAGCCTAAATCGAGAAAGTGAAGATAGCAGCTGAAACCCCTGTTAGGAATGCCAAAGATACAAAGCTTATAGACAATTTAAGGAGAAAAGTAAATGATTACAGTTTTGACCTCAACAAAGCAGAAAGGGAACTAGCTGAGGTTCGAAGACAGTTGGCTAAAAGTGCAGAAGAACGAGCCTGCATGATTCAACAGCTAAAAGAGGAACATGACAATGAGGTTGCCAGATTGAGGAAATGGGTCATTACCGCAGAAAACAAAATGATCAAACAAGCAAAAGAGTTTAAGGTTGAAAGGGAACACTGTTATATAGCTTTAGCACAATTAGAAATATATTTACAACAACTTCGGGAGAGAAATCAGCAGACTCTGGAGGCTAGGGCCGAATAGATACGGCGGTTACTGCAGGAAAAAGGCATAATCAGAGAAAGAATCCTAGCTATTGCTCACCACATCACCAGAAAATGCCAAATGTGCGAGAATATGACTCAGACTACCTTCTTTACCTCAGTGATGATATTTTTGAAATAGATAATGAGTGACCTGGACATACTTCAAGGGGAACTTGCATATAGGCCCGCGGCGAGACCGAACAATGTCCCGCGAGCACCAGGAGCTTTAATGTATTCATGAGTATGTATTTCATTGTGTTAGTTACTTGAGTCTGTATTTTCATTTTTCGTCAGTCTGCATTTCATTATTAAGAAGTCTGTAGTCTTGTTTAACATTTAGAGTATGTCATTGTAATGGATGTGTTTGCTATTAATAAAATTAAATTCCAAAAATTGTAGTTGTTATTTTTGCATTTATCTGGTTCAGGCAAGATCACGATACATAGGCAATTTTCATAGGACCCGATCATAGAAATATGAAAAACAAAATAAAAAAAAGGGAAACAAAAGTAAGAAAAGAAAAAAAAGAGAAGGAAGATCCGCAATAAAAGAGCCAAGAGAAAGCAAAGAAAAGGCACGAATAAAAGAAAGGTTATAGTTGAGAATAAATAAAGCTGGGATGACGGATGTGGACGAACAAGTTCATATTAGAAACCGATAATTGCCTAGGTACATCCATGATTCAAATATGTGGTCATTTGTCTGTTAATACCCTAACCACTAATAACGCTGTTGTTGTTGATGAGCCAGACAGGTGTTTTAGCTAGCTGGCATTCTGGCAACTCATCCATATAATACCCGCTCCAAAGATATGTCGAAAATGGTTAGCCAAGAGATCGAAGCAACTATTGTTGACCAGGCCAGGGAGGAAGAAATTGTGGATGTCAATGCTATGAAAGAGGAAATGTACAAACTAAAACAACAAATGGCCGAGATGTACCAGGCCTGGGCAAAAGTACATCCCCTGCCAGTTTATCCTGCCAATCCTACCTATGTCCCACCACCAGTTCAATCACAAGGTCCTCCCACCATAAATTATTCCCCGGCCTACCCTACTTATCCCCCATACTATGCAACCACTTCTCAAACACCACCACCTCCACCACCAAAACAGACTCCATGTCCTCCACCACCAGTTGCTCCTGTGTACGTGGCTCCTCCACCCGCCATGTTACAAAAATCTTCAAGTGAACCCTTGTTCCACGTTCAGGAAAACCACTATTATCCGCCCGAGCGTACTTTAAAACCTCACGAGCCATACTCTTATACTCCTCTTATTGATATATCAGCTAAAGAAGAAAAGCCTCCTAAGAACCCCGAATAGGAGGAAATGATACGCAAAGTAAAAAGTCTGGAACAATCATTCTGAAACATGCAAGGTCTAGGAGGGAAAGCGAGTGTTGCTTATAAGGACCTGTGTTTGTTTCCAGAAGTCCAACTGCCTTCGGGTTTCAAATTACCGAAGTTTGATCTTTATGATGGACATAGCAATCTTGTAGCTCATTTGAGAGGATTTTGTAGTAAGATGAGAGGTGCCGGAGGAAAAGATGAATTGTTAATGGCGTATTTCAGCCAAAGTCTCAGTGGATCGGCTTTAGAATGGTATACAAGGCAAGATTATACCCGATGGTACACATGGGATGACTTAGCCCAAGCATTTGCAAACCACTTTTAGTATAATTTGGAGATTGTCCCTGATCATCTCTGTTTGACCAAGATTGAAAAGAAACCTGGAGAAAGTTTTAGAGAATATGGATTCCGATGGAGGGAACAAGCCACACGGGTCGATCCACCGATGAAAGAGGGTGAGGTGGTGGATTATTTTCTACAGGCTTTGGAGCCCACTTATCACGGGCATCTAGTGTCAGCGGTGGGGAAAACATTCAATGAAGTTGTAAAGATGGTAAGCATGGTAGAAGAAGGTTTGAAGTCCAACAAGATTACGAGTTTCTCCGCAATAAAAGTGACTACCCAAGCCATCCAGACTGGCACCGAAGTGGTTTTGGAAAAGAAGAAGAAGGAAGATGTTGCCGTGGTGGAATCGAGGACATGGTCCAAGGGTCCTTCGCCCTATTATCATCAACCCCATCCACATCACCAACCCTAACCACATACACCATATGGCCTACCACAACATTACTATCCACCCCCCGTTCCCCACTTCTCAGTTTACCATGCCCAAACTTATCTTCAACCTCAGGCACCCTGGCATGCATCCACTCCCCAAATTACCTATCATACCCAAAATGCATACCCACCTCCCATAACCTACAGAAATCCGAGTGGAACCAGTTTCCGACCAAACCTTGCTGCTAAGAATGACAGACTGCAAAAGAAGAAGACTTTCACTCCGCTAGGAGAATCTTATACTAGCCTATTCCACAGGTTGAGGCAGTTTGGAATGTTAAACCCCATTGAACCAAAAATACCAAAACCTCTCCCGAGGAACTTGGACCATTCAGTCAATTGTGAATACTGCTCAGGAGCACCAGGACATGATACGGAGTAATGTTGGCATCTAAAAACTGCCATTCAGGAACTTATTGATACGAGGAGAATTGAAGTACAAGTTCCAGAAACTCCCAATATCATGCAGAACCCATTACCGACTCATCATGAGACTCACGTGATTGAGTTAGTACAGAAGGGAGAATACAAGAAGCCATCGCAAGCTGTGATGATGGTTAAAGAAAATGAGAATAAAGTCAATGAGAAATTGATTGGAGGAAAGGCATTGGCCGTAGTAGAACAGACAGTTAGTGAACCAGTGATGATGGTGAAACCAGAACCTGTTAAAGTGACAATACCAGGAGCAGTTGTTAAGCCTGTGTTGGTTGTAAAGGGCGATCGTGAAGAACTAGTTATCACCAAACCGGCAATTCAGTTGCCTGTGGTTAGTGAAAAAGTTTTTCCGTGGAATTATGATCGGGTGAGTGTTATGTACAGAGGAAAATAAGTTAAAGAAGAAGTATGTGAAATGCATGGGTTGACTAGATCAGGGAGGTGCTTTGCCCCTGAAGAATTGAAGAAAGTTAAAGCAGATAGAGACAATCCGGCACCAGTGAAAAGAGTTGTTTCTGAGGAGGAAGCTGAAGAGTTTTTGAAAAAGATAAAAGCAGAAGACTACTCAATCGTGGAACAATTAAGAAAAACCCCGGCGTAAATCTCGTTATTATCTTTATTGATCCATTCGGATGAACATCGCCAGACGCTAATGAAGATTATAAATGAAGCACATGTGCCAGACAAAATCACTATGAATCATCTTGAGAAGATTGCAAACAAAAATTTTGAGGTTAACAGGGTAACATTCTCCGATGATGAATTGTCGTTGGAAGGGACTGAACATAATAGAGCCCTTTACCTCACAGTGAAGTGCGAAGATTCCGTGGTGACTCGGGTGTTAATTGATAACGGGTCTAGTGCCAACATTTGCCCTCTTTCTACCCTAGACAAGTTGAAAGCTGACAATGAAAGAATTTGTAAGAATAGTATTTGTGTACGGGGATTTGATGGCGGAGGGAAGGATACAGTAGGAGATATTGTGTTGGAGCTAACAGTAGGACCTGTGGAATTCACTATGGAGTTCCAAGTGCTTGATGTTGCTGTTTCTTACAATATTTTATTGGGACGGCCCTGGATTCACACTGCAAAGGCAGTGCCGTCTACTTTGCATCAAATGGTTAAATTTGAATGGGATTAGCAAGAGATTGTGGTCCATGGGGAGAACAATTCTTGTAATTCTATTACACCCTTCGAGGAAGTTGAAGATGATAAAGGCCCGTGGGTGTACCAAGTCTTGGACATAGTACCAGTTGCCAAAATACCAGAAGGGGAGAGTATTCCTATACCTAAGGTAGCTGTCGCATCTGTCATGGTGGCAACGGAGATGATAAGGAATGGATTTTTACCTGGAAAGGGTCTGGGAGCTTCATTACAGGGGATCATACAGCCAGTGTCTCTTCCTGGAAATATAGACATTTTCGGGTTAGGTTTCAAGACAATGGCTACTGACATAAGAAGAGCCAAAAAGATGAAGAAGAGAGTGTTGACCCTTCCAAAACCTATCCCTCGCCTTTCCCGTTCTTCTGTCCGGTCTGGTACTAAAAGGCGCCCAACAACAGTAATGCCCAATTTTGTGGTGATAGAACCCGACAAGGAGATGATCGAAAGGTTCGAAAGGTTGTTCGATGAAGTGAATATGATGGAAGTAGGCGAAGGTCAGAGTAAAATTGATGTGCAGTTCGTGGGGTCTCAGGCCAAGCTTAATAACTGGGAAGCTACTCCTCTTCCTACTCGGAAGGAGTCTTGGTAGTTAGTTTTTGATTTTCTTTTGAGTATTAAATCTGGATTATTTCCAAGGTTGTAATTCGGATTTCTATGTTCCGTCCATTTGGATGAGTTAAACCTTGTTATTTTACAATTTTAATGAAATGCAATTTCCTTCTCCCTTCATTTCTGTTAGCCTTTATTTTTGTTTTTCTTTTCTTTCTTGTACAGTCCCTTTTATGCTGGTTTCAATGATGTATCATGCATGAGGAATTTTCGGCCTAGTCTTGATAATGAATGTGAAATAGTGAAAGTTGAGTGTGAGGATGAGATACAATATTATGACGAGGAAGCTTTGGAAGAAATCAGTAAAGAATTAAGTCAATTTGAGGAAAAACCCAAACCTAACTTGAATGACACCGAGGCAATCAATTTAGGGGATCAGGAAAATGTTCGGGAAACAAAAATAAGTGTCCATTTGGAAGCTCCGCTCAGGGAAGAAACAATCAAGTTGTTGTTTGAGTTCAAAGATATTTTTGCATGGTCCTACGATGATATGCCAGGTTTGAGTACTAATCTGGTGGTCCACAAGTTGCCCACTTATTCAGAATGCCCTCCTATCAAGCAGAT
Organism: Nicotiana glauca; assembly: GCA_026770625.1. NCBI lineage: Eukaryota > Viridiplantae > Streptophyta > Magnoliopsida > Solanales > Solanaceae > Nicotiana > Nicotiana glauca. Next base: position 90,004 of record MU674293.1, on the reverse strand, counting down.
GCTGAGAAAATTTAAGACAGATATCAGCATGAAAATCAAAGAAGAAGTCAACAAGCAGTTTGAGGCAAAGGTCATACGAGTTACTCGATATCCTACCTGGTTAGCTAATGTTGTTCCTGTGCCAAAGAAAGATGGAAAGACCAGAGTGTGTGTTGACTATCGTGATCTCAATAAGGCGAGTCCAAAAGATAACTTCCCACTGCCAAACATCTATATATTGATTGACAATTTTGCCAAACATGAGATTGGTTCTTTCGTGGATTGTTATGTAGGCTATCACCGGATTTTGATGGATAAGGAAGATGCAGAAAAGACGGAATTCATTACGCCTTGGGGAACTTATTATTATAGGGTCATGCCATTTGGGTTGAAGAATGCAGGGGCAACATACATGAGGGCGATGACCACCATGTTCCACGATATGATGCATCGGGAAATTGAAGTTTATGTGGATGATGTGATTATAAAGTCAAGAAAGCAGTGTGATCATGTCAAAGACCTGAGGAAGTTTTTCCACAGGCTTCGCACGTACAATCTCAAACTTAATCTAGCAAAGTGTGCGTTTGGAGTTCCATCACGGAAGTTGTTGGGGTTTGTGGTAAGTAGACGAGGTATTGAATTAGACCCGTCCAAAATTAAAGCCATTCAGGTGTTACCACTGCCAAAGAGTAAGAAAGAAGTAATGAGTTTGCTCAGCAGGTTGAATTATATCAGCAGGTTCATTGCTCAGCTTACAACGACTTGCGAGCCTATTTTCAATCTGCTAAAGAAAGATACGGCGGTCAATTGGACAGATGAATGTCAGGTAGCATTTGACAAAATTAAGGAGTATTTGGCCAGTCCACCTGTATTGGTTACACCAGAGTCAGGAAGACCCTTGATCCTTTATCTGACAGTGTTGGATAATTCTTTTAGTTGTGTACTGGGGCAGCACGATGTTATGGGAAAGAAAGAGCATGCAATTTACTACCTCAGCAAGAAATTCACATCTTACGAGATAAAATACACTCAGCTTTAGAGGACGTGTTGTGCATTGACCTGGGTTGTGCAGAAATTGAAACACTACTTGTCAGCATATACCACTTATCTCATCTTGCGGTTGGATCTATTGAAATATATTTTTCAGAAGTCCTTGCCCACAGGGAGGCTCGCGAAGTGGCAAATCCTGCTTATGGAATTTTATATTATATACGTGACCCGTACTGCGATGAAAGCACAAGCAGTGGCTGATCACTTAGCGGAGAATCCAGTTGATGATGAATATGAACCTTTGAAAACATACTTTCCTGATGAGGATAAAATGTAGATCGAGGAATCCGAACATGATGAAAAACCTGGGTGGAAGTTGTTCTTTGATAGAGCTGCCAATAACAAAGGAGTTGGGATAGGAGTAGTACTTATTTCTGAGACAGGGCAACACTACCCTTTTACAGCTCAACTTCGCTTCTACTGTAACAATAATATGGCTGAATATGAGGCATGTATCCTGGGATTGAGGATGGATATAGACATGGGTGTACAAGAGATCTTGGTCATGGGCGAATCGGATCTTTTGGTACACCAAATTCAGGGAGAATGGGAGACACGAGACTTAAAGCTCATACCGTATCGGCAATGCTTGCATGAACTTTGTAAACGATTTCAATCAATAGAATTCAGGCACATTCCAAGGATTCATAATGAAGTTGCTGATGATTTGGCCACTTTGGCATCAATGTTGCATCATCCGGATAAGGCTTATGTAGGCCCATTGCAGATTCAGGTCCGAGATCAGCATGCCTATTGTAATGTGGTGGAAGAAGAGCTTGATGGTGAACCATGGTTTCATGATATTAAAGAATACCTTGGAATGGGAATATATCTGGCACAGGCCACATGGGATCAAAAGAGAGCTATTAGACGCTTGGCAAGCGGAATTTTCTTCAGTGGAGGAATTTTGTACAAAAGAACCCCAGATCTTGGTTTATTGAGGTGCATGGATGCTAAACAGGCTACAATTATCATGACCGAGGTACACGCAGGAGTTTGTGGACCTCATATGAGTGGGTATGTGTTGGCAAAGAAGATTCTCCGAGCAGATTACTACTGGCTTACTATGGAGCGGGATTGTACCAGTTGTGTGCGCAAGTGTCATCAATGCCAAGTACATGGAGATTTGGTTCATTCTCCGCCATCTGAATTGCATACAATGTCGACACCATGGCCCTTCGTTGCTTGGGGAATGGATGTCATTGGGCCAATCGAGCCAGCAACGTTTAATGGGCACAGATTTATTCTAGTGGCCATTGATTACTTCACTAAGTGGGTTGAGGCGAAAACTTTCAAATCGGTGACCAAGAAGGCAGTGGTCGATTTTGTGCATTCAAATATCATTTGTCGGTTCGGAATTCCGAAGGAGATTATCACAGATAATGGTGCCAATCTCAATAGCCATCTGATGGCGGAGACATGTCAGAATTTTAAAATCACACACCGCAATTCCACCCCATATCGTCCTAAGGCGAATGGAGCAGTCGAGGCACATAACAAGAACATCAAAAAGATACTTCGAAAAATGGTGGAAGGATCCAGGCAGTGGCATGAGAAATTACCTTTTGCTCTATTAGGATATCACACTACTATTCGTACTTCAGTAGGGGCGACTCCTTATTCATTGGTGTATGGTACGGAGGCGGTGATACCTGCAGAAGTTGAAATACCATCCCTTCGGATTATTGCTGAAGCAGAAATTGATGATGATGAGTGGATCAAAGCCCGTTTGGAACAATTGAACTTGATTGATAAAAAAGGGATTGGTAGCAATATGTCATGGACAATTATACCAACAAAGAATGGCGAGAGCATATAACAAGAAAGTGCGTCCGCGGAAGTTCGAAGTAGGGCAATTGGTGTTAAGGCGTATCTTACCTCACTGGTCTGAAGCAAAAGGAAAGTTCACTCCTAACTGGTAGGGGCCGTTTGTTGTAACACGAGTGTTGTCCAATGGTGCATTGTATCTAACAGATGTGGAAGGAAAATGTGTAGAAATGGCTATCAACTCTAATGCAGTCAGAAGATATTATGTATGATTTCTTTATTTTTATGTACCTGATTGTATTTGGCATGTTTTAAGATTGAAATGACGAAGGCATTTTGTTCTGCTATACAAATATTTTATCCTTTGTTGTCCCTTTTGAGCCCTATTATATTTTTCTTTCGTAGCCCTCTTTCGGAATCAACAACAAAATTTAAGAACCCGAGCAGGGAAATTAAGTGGAGAAACACAGTGGAAAAAGAAAAGAAAAGAAAAGAAAAGAAAAGAAAAGAAAAGAAAGAAAAGAAAAGAGAAAGAAAAAGAAAAAGAAAAAGAAAAAGAAAAGAAAAGAAAGAAAAGAAAAGAAAAAGAAAAAGAAGAAAAGAAAAAGAAAAAGAAAAGAAATGAAAAGAAAAGAAGAATGGAAGAAACGAAACATCGCAACAATAAAGCGATTTTATGACCTGAACTACGTTTGACTTGATCCCAAAAGGGTACGTAGGCAGCCTCACTGAAGGTTCAGTCACAATAAAAGAAAAATCCAAGAATCCCCAAGAATAAAAATGGGGCAAAAGTTGTGTTTGTTGTGAAAGATATGATTCCGGAAGTTGTAATCTTGAACCCACGTTGAATTATTTTGAGCCTTTATATCTTTCTTTCTAAACCAATCCAAAAGCCACATTACGGTCCAAAGAAAGACCTTCTGATCAATTTTAAGAAATGTCAATACAAGCAAGTAAAGCGGTTCATGTTGAGGACAACACTCTGGGACCAGAAGATATATTGAAAATGAGAGAGTCATATTGGTGAAAACCCTCACGGGCACCGTAAGGCGAAGTGAGTTTGAGAGACATTGAAAATGAGAGAGTCTTATTGGTGAAAACCTTTACGGGCACAGTAAGGCGAAGTGAGTTTGAGAGACACAAAAATGAGAGTCTTATTGGTGAAAACCCTCACGGGCACCGCAAGGAGAAAGTAAGTTTTTCAGATGAGCAAATAAAGGAAATCTGTGGTTGAAAGGTGGCAAAACTAGCAAGGTTTAGGTTTTTGGTGAAAGTCGATTGTGAAAGTACGGAACATCAAATGTGGCAATTGACAGTTTATTGGTTGGACAAACTAGGCTGGTTAATCCAAAATGCATGACACGATCAATGGTATCAGCCTTTCCACTCAGATAAGTCCTATCCCCTTTCTCTTTATTACAACTCATTCGTTTTCGAGTCTTTCTATCCTCAAAACTTTCGAGGTCATTGCTATCATTCTCTTAAAGTCTGTCTATAAGACATTTCAGTCAATTCAATTCAAAACAAAAGAAGGATGTCAAGGCTAACTACTAGCTTCCCAGTTGTATGACATAACAAGATTGGGAAATATCAAAGAAAATAAGACAAAAAGGACCAATGGGAATCTCATCAGGGGAATAATCAGATAATTGTGAGGGAGAAGCAAAGTTTCACAAGAAGGGGACAGAAACACCAAAACAGTAATACGAGGTAAAACATTTGGGTCTTCAAGATCAGAGGGTTGAAAGTCAGTCGGTAAGTTATGGCAAGTCAAAGTAAGTGCAAAGAAGCAAGTCAGAGCAAAGTCGGAAGCGGGAGCATGGCCAACAAGAATGCCAGCAGCTAAACACCATTTTATATTAACAAATCTTTCATTGATTAAAATAGGGGCAGAAAATTTTCTTTGGAAGCAGGAGCCCACCTGGATAACAAGGGAATACTTTCCAAAGTTAGCAAGCAGGAGCCCACCGGAAGAATAAGGGAATACAATTCAAGCACAGCAGCCAGGCACCCACCTGAAGAACAAGGGAGTATCTTTCAAAGTTCAGTAAGCAGGAGCCCACCTGAAGAACAAGGGAATCCATTTTCTAATGCAGTAAGCAGACACCCACCTGGAAAACAAGGGAAGTATAATCCAAATTTTAGCCTTTAATTTTAATATCTGATAACATGATATGCCCATTCACCAGACTGGGGCAAAAAAATTTTCTTTGTTTCTCTATCTTGTCAGAAGCAGGAGCCCACCTGGAAAACAAGGGAATACTTTTCAAACATCGCAAGCAGGAGCCCACCTAAAAAACAAGGGAATACTTTTCAAACATTGCAAACAGGAGCCCACCTGGAAAACAAGGGAAAATTTTTCAAACATTACAAACAGGAGCCCACCTGGAAAACAAGGGAATACTTTTCAAGCATAGCAAGCAGGAGCCCACCTGGAAAACAAGGGAATACTTTTCAAGCATCACAAGCAGGAGCCCGCCTGAAGAATGGACACATATTTCAAATTATAGTAGTCGAGCAACATCAAGAGAAATGGCAGAACATCATCAAGGCAACAACAAGAATGTCATTGGAAGAACACAAGATAAAAGTTCAAGGCAACACAAGAGCAAGTTTGAAGGCATAGATAGGATTTCTTGTAACTCATAGGGCATAGCTTAGGCTAGCTTCTTTTTATCTTGACACGGTGTAATAAGGAGGTCAGCAAGCAGTAACAGCAGCAACAACAGTGGAATTACAGCTTCTGGTAGTCCCAGCTACCAGACATTCCTGAACTACACTGACCTGATTCCTGTTTAGCCCGGGATATGTAGGCAGCCTTTGAAGTAGGGTGCGGTCAATTTTTTCAAAATGCTTCACACGGAGTATGCGAGCGGGCAAAAATCTCTCATTTCTACTCACTTGTCTTTGCACGAAAACTCTTCGTGTTTCCGGGCAAAGAGGGGAAGCTGTGAGCACGTGAGTTTTTCCCTAAACAAATTATTCCAAAAGTTTCAAATAAAACGATTTTACAACTTTTTATGAATTTTGTGGCATTTTTGTATTAATTTGTTGCATAATAATTCGTATTAAAAAATACAAAAAATATGCATTTGTATTAGGAATTTAATTTCGCATTATAGTATTAAGTAGGTATTAATTCATTTTAGAACAATATAAAGAAAATCACAAAAAATAGTTCACTTTAGCATTTTATTGTTTTAATTGGAAATTGCTACAAAATAGTTTTAAAAAATAATTTTAGGCCATTAATTAGTTTAGTTTAAAAAGTTTTATTTTTTACATCTTTATAAAATTCAGAAAATACAATACAAAAAAGGATAAAATACAAAAATACAAAAATGAAAACAAAGCAAAAGAAATAAAATACAAAAGCAAAAGAAATGAAATAAATGGAATAAAAAAATTGGGCTGTTATTTGGAGCCCAAATCATACGGACCCAGCCCAGTAGCCCTCTACCCGGTCCGGCTCTTCAATAAGCCAAACGACGTCATTTGGCTCTCAGGTAATCTCAGCCTTTGATCGCCTCTTGATCTGACGGTTCGCGATGGTTCAAGTGGGAAATTATAAAAATGTCGCATGAATTAATTAAATCAGAAAAAAAACCATATCATCTTCCTCGTATAGACTATTTGAACTACGCCGGAGCTCTCACTGCCGGCAAACATCACCTATGCCAACAGTCCCCAAATTTACACCATTGGTCCGCCTCGTCCCGCTCTTCTCATTCCAACCCTTGGTTTCCTTCAAATCTCACACTAGCTCCTCGAACAATACCATTTCCTTCGCCGAACCCTACCGCCGGCGAACACTACTTACTCCAATGACCACCAGAAAAACACCATAGCTTCCTCATGATACCTTCTTCCCATTCCCACTTGTAGTTTCCTTCGAATCTTGCCGGAAAACTTCGCATATTGATTTTAAGTTTTCCGGCCAAGACTCAAAGTAGGCCAAAAATTCCCAAAATAACACCCTAGACTCGCCTAAGCCTCCTCTACCCAACCCCCATACCCATTTTCTTCAAACATGCCCATAATTCCTCAAATTTTAATTTCAATATTTCTGGTCAAGAACCCTAACTCAATTCTTGGGGATTCTTGACCGTAATATCCCTAATAACGTGTTTTCTTTTGGAAAACACACCATTAGGGATGTTACGGATCAAGAATCCTGAAGGATTCAAACAATCGTGGCTGACCGGAACAATTCGAATGGCTATTTCAGCATTTTCTAGCAAACCCTAGATAAGTTTTCTTCAACTTTTTCCTTTCTTTTTGTTTCTGTTTATGCATGTGTTTATTTTAATTGTTTTCTTGAGTTTTATTATGTTTTTCTTTTTATCGATTTCTGTTGATATTTCGTATATAATATCAATAGTTTAATTAGGGTTTAGACTTTCTTCAATTTCTGTTAATAGTTTTTAAATAATATTTTTAGGTAAATTTCTTAGTATTCTGAAATTTGATCAAAGTTTACTTAATTGGGATAATGATGTTGTTTAAGTGTTGATAACAAAATAATTAACATTTCTTCTATTTTTGCGGTGTGATTAAATGATAGATTAATTGTTCATCTCTGTTAATTTCTGATATTGGTTTAAAAATTAGTATTGATTCTGATAATTAGGAGCATGAATTGGTTATAGTTGTTTAGATTAGGAAATGATAATTAGTTTTAAATTAAAAAAAATGAGACAAAGAAGAAAAGAATTAATGGCAGTAATTCTGAGAGTTAAAGTAGGGGCATTTTTGGGATAGGTTAATGGTAATTACAACATGGTTTCAGGGGTAGTATGGGCAATGAAAAAAGGTAATTTAATTAGATTTAGTAATTTCTAAAAGGAAGTGAGGGTAGTATAGGAATATTATAATAGGTATAAAATCTTCTAGATTGGGCTCTAGTGTAAACTTTGGCTAAATAAGTGTAGTTACTTGTAGCACAAGACAGAAATAGAGGGGTTGAAAAAAGAAATAAAAGAAGGACTACCTTGTAAAGAAAGAAATCTGAAATTGTAATCTATTGTTGCCTATAAAAGGGCATGCAAATGCCTTGATTAAGAAGTTTGGCACCCCAAAATTCCCCCCCAAAAAATATCTACCAAGTTTCAGATCTGAAATTACACAATCTCCTCTTCAAAATCTGAATTCATTTCAAAAATCCAAAAACAGTCAAAAATCAGTAGGAAATCGAAAAAAAAGTTATTGTTCCATTGAAACTTGAGGATAATTTCAATTTCTAATTGTTAAATCACATCCATTAGTTTGAGGTCTGGCTATATGAATTTTGGAAATCTGTTGGTTTGAGGTCAATCGAGTGTGGATCTGTTTAAGCTGGCTTTAGTTTGAGTCGTAGTTTGATGAAAGTTTCAAAGTTTTCTGGCTGTTGAGTTAAATTTGGAATTGTTGTTGATTTTTGTCCATCACTGCTGTTCGAACTGCCTGTTGCTGATTTCCTCTTCTTCCTCTTATATTTGTACATCTCCAGGTACATGCTCTAAGATTTCCAAGTATATAGAAATGAAGAATGAAGTAAAGGACTGTTTAAAGATGATCTTTGATCTACTCTGTTCTACGTTGAATTTAATGTTCAAATAATTTGTCTCTTAGATATTTCATGATTTTTGTGTACTAGACTGATTGTAGATGTATAATTGAACTGGCTGAATTTTATTGTGCAAACTAATAGCTTATTAATCTCTAGCGTAGATTTAGTATAGTACTACTCATGTATTTTAGTATTATAATGTGCTAAGGTCTAGAGGCCAGAAGCAGTCCATGTGTTGCTGCGTTGAGTTCAGTCTCAAACGTTTCGCTGTGGAGATAGATAATCAGGTCTTTAGCTAATATGGATAAATCACTGAAATTAGACATTAAATATCAGTTCTGGACTAAGTAAATTGAATAATGATTTGCTAGTTAAACTGGAATTTGAGTAATCAATTTTAGCTCACGTTAGCATTTGCAAAATCATGTGTTTCGTTTTATTAGGAGAACGCCTAGTTGTAATGTCACGACCCGGATTTCCCACCATCAGGAGTCATGATGGTGTCTACTGTCGCAGCTAGGCAAGCCAAATAAAACAACATTTCTACTGTTTTCATTTAAACAATTATAATAATCTGAAATAATAATCAAGGCGGAAGATTATAATACTTGCTTAACTACAAACGCAAATTTGCGAAAAATTCAAAATACACCTCTACCTAGCATCTGGTGTCACTACTCACGAACTGCTAAGAATTTACTAAACACAACCGTTCGAAAGAAATATAAACTGTTTGTCTCGAATATATGAGATAACAGAATGAATAAAAAGATAGAGGAGACGCCGGGTCCCGCATACGCCTGCAAGGCTACCTCGGTGTCTCGCTGAGCGGAATGCCAAAACTCGAACTACTGCTGCTACTGCTGCCCGAAACCTGTATCTGCGCAAAAGAGCGCAGAGTGTAGAATAAGCACAACCGACCTCATGTGCTGGTAAGTGCCTGGCCTAACCCCGGTGAAGTAGTGACGAGGCTAGACTGGACCTACCACAATTAACCTATGCAAATATAAGATACAAGTGCGAGAAAAACAGTAATAAAATAATACAAAGTAAAGCTGGGGGGGGGGACATGCTATCGGGGAGTACTAGATGAAAAGGGAACTTTAAAAACAATAGCAGATCTACTCCAGGTTTCATGATGCATATGTTTACAGTGGACGGCGCACCACACGATCCCATGATGTATAACATAAGTGGACGACGCGCCACACTATCCCGTAATGTAGTATATAAGTGGACGGCGCACCACACGATCCCTATTATAATATCTCGTGGTCGGCGTGCCACACGATCCCAATCATAATATCGTGGTCGGTGTGCCACACCATCCCAAATCATAATATCTCGTGGTCAACGTACCACACGATCCCAATCATAATATCTTGTGGTCGGCATGCCACACGATCCCAAATCATAATATATCGTGGTCGGCGTGCCACACGATCCCAATCATAATATCTCGTGGTCGGCATGCCACATGATCCCAATCATAATATCTCGTGATCGGCGTGACACACGATCCCAAATCATAATATCTCGTGGTCGGCGTGCCACACGATCCCAATCATAATACATAATACACAAAATAATCCTAGCAAGGGAATTCAAACTATAACCAAACTTATTCAATTTCTACTTAGTATATTTAAATCAATACTCAGTCTCATCAATTACCGGCTCAGTATTTAAAGATTTCCAACCAAATCCTTATAAACAACAATTAAGAATTCGATAATTTAACAATTCAGGACTCACGGTCATGCTTGACACCGATGTATAGATACTCGTCACCATGCATATACACCGTACTCCACATTTAGCAAGTAGCAATTTATTACCCTAATCCTAATCCATCAAGCCAAAGTTAGAACAAACACTTACCTCGAAGGTTTACGGCCAACTCAATCCTTAAGCAATACCTTTCCTTTCGAATTTAGCTCCAATTCAATCGTATCTATACATAATTGATTTAATATCATCAATAATACTCAACAATCGAACCCAAATGCCTAAATAAAATCTTTCCAACATTCTGCCCAAAATTTGCAAAACCGACCCCGGGCCCGCTTAGTCAAAACCCGAGGTCCGAACCAAAATAAATTCACCCATACTCCCACGAGTTCAAATATATAATTTGTTCTTAAATCTGAACCCAAAACGAGTTCCAAATCACGATTTCTTTGAATACCCTAACTCTACCCAATTCTCTAATTTTTCTACCTATTATCACATGTTTAGGCCTAAGAAATGGATTGATGTTGACGAAAAATGAAGAACACGAGTTAAACAATACTTACCCAAGAAACTTTTGTGAAGAAATGCTCCAAAGATCGCCCCAAATCTGTGGTGAAGAGAGAGGTTGAGAAATGGGATGAAAATCCCGTTTCTGTTCTCTTTTGGGACTTAAATCACTGGGGTGAAAAATTGTCCTACGCAATCGCGTGAACTGGGTTGCGATTGCGGAGAAGGAAACCTCGAAGCTACGCGATCGCGTGAAGGTTTCTACGATCGCGTAGAGGAAAATCGTTGATGGGTCAATTTGGTCTATGCGATCGCGTGGACTGGTACGCGAACATGGAGAAGGGAAGCTGGAAGCTACACGATCACGTGAGAGGTGATGCGATCGCGTAGATGAACGTGCCAAGACAGTGCGATCGCATGGACAAGGCCGCGATCGCGTAGAACAAAACGTCTGTGCAAAAATTGCATAAAATCTGCAAATATTTCCTAAGTCCAAAACATCCCGAACCACCACCGAAACTCACCCGAGCCCTCGGGGCTCCGAACCAAATATGCACACTGACTCAAAAACATCATACGAACTTGCTCGAGCGATCAAATCACCAAAATAACATCAAAATCAATGAATTGATCCTTAAAATCCAAGAAATCTTTCAAATTTCATAAACTTCAAAATTTTTCAATTTAAGGCTAAAACACGTCAAACGATGTCCGTTTTCAACGAAACTTTACAAGAAGCGCTTAACCAATATATATGACCTGTACCGGGCAATGTCTCCTGATATGACCAAATTTTCCACACTCATAACACCTTCACAAATGCTGCAACTGAGGAAACTGCGGCTGGCCCTGTCAACCTGAATGATCACCTCCAGACGAGGTACCGTGGAATCTACCTGCATAACGGGGCCTCTTATGCGTTCTATGACCGCCTCCTTGTAGCAGCACCGTCTCAACTCTACGGCTCTCATCGACCGCCTCCTGAATAATGATCTTACTCCCGGCCTGAGCCACTGCACCCTGCTGACCTACCACCGCTGGCTGAACCACTGGAAACAAACCCGCTCGAATGACGCTCTCCATAAAGCCCACCAATCTGACCAAAACATCCTAAAGAACTGGGGTGGCTATGAACCCCTCTGGGACCAAAATAAATTCACACATACTCCCACGAGTTCAAATATATAATTTGTTCTTAAATCCGACCCCAAAATGAGGTCCAAATCACGATTTCTTTAAAAACCCTAACTCTACCCAATTCTCTAATTTTTCTACCTATTTTCACATGTTTAGGCCTAAGAAATTGATTGATGTTGATGAAAAATGAAGAACACGAGTTAAACAATACTTACCCAAGAAACGTTGGTAAAGAAATGCTCCAAACATCGCCCCAAAGCTGTGGAGAAGAGAGAGGTTGAGAAATGGGATGAAAATCCCATTTCTGTTCTCTTTTAAGACTTAAATCACTGGGCAGAAAAATTGTCCTACGCGATCGCGTGAACTGGGTTGCGATCGCGGAGAAGGAAACCTCGAAGCTATGCGATCGCGTGAAGGTTTCTGCGATCGCGTAGAGGAAAATCGCTCAGGGGTTAATTTGGTCTATGCGATTGCGTGGACTGGTTCGCGAACGTGGAGAAGGGAAGCTGGAAGCTACGCGATCGCGTGAGAGGTGATGCGATCGCGTAGAGAAACATGCCAAGGCAGTGCGATCGCGTGGACAAGGCCACGATCGCGTAGAACAAAACTTCTGTGCAAAAATTGCAGAAAATCTGTAAATATTTCCTAAGTCAAAAACACCCCGAACCACCTCCGAAACTTACCCGAGCCCTCGGGCCTCCAAACAAAATATGCACACTGACTCAAAAACATCATACGAACTTGCTCGAGCGATCAAATCGCCAAAATAACATCAAAATCAATGAATTAAGTCTTAAAATCCAAGAAATCTTTCAAATTTCATAAACTTCAAAATTTTCCAATTTAAGGCCGAAACACGTCAAACGACGTCCGTTTTCAACCAAACTTTACAGGAAGCGCTTAACCAATATATATGACTCATACCGGGCGTCAGAACTAAAATACGAGCACGATACCATTACTTTTTGTTCAAGTCCCATATTTTTCTACGGACCCTCCGAGATCGTCAAATCACGGGTCCGAGTCCGTTTACCCAAAATTTTGAGCAAAGTCAACTATATCAATATAAATATCAAAATTCTTCAAATTTTTAACATAATTCATATATTTCAACATAAAAATTTTCCGGCTTCGCGCCCGGACTACGCACGCAAATCGAGGCAACTATAAGTGATGTTTTCAAGGCCTTGGAAGCACATAATAATTAAGAAACGCAAGTGATGACCGTTTGGGTCGTCACATTCTCCACCTCTAAAACAACTGTTCGTCCTCGAACGGACAAAAGAAAGAAGTACCTGAGTCAGGAAATAGATGAGGGTAACAGCTCCGCATGTCAAATTCGAACTCCCAGGTCGATGCCTCAGGAGGTTGACCTCTCCACTGAACATGCACTGAAGGAAAACTCTTCGACCTCAACTGTCGAACCTGCCGGTCTAGAATAGCTACAGGCTCCTCCTCGTAGGACAGATCCTTGTCCAACTGGACGGTGCTGAAATCCAACACGTGGGTAGGATCGCCGTGATACCTCTAAAGCATAGACACATGAAACACTGGATGCACGACTGACAAGCCAGGGGGCAAGGCAAGCTTGTAAGCCACCTCTCCCACACGATCAAGAATCTCAAATGGCCCAATGAACCTAGGGCTAAGCTTGCCCCTCTTCCCAAATATCATCACGCCCTTCATAGGAGATACACGGAGCAATACTCGCTCACCAACCATGAAAGCTACATCTCAAACTTTGCGATCCGCATAACTCTTTCTGCTTGAACAAGTATTGCAGACTCTTATGATCAGTGTACACCTCACACGTCACACCATATAAGTAATACCTCCAAATCTTCAACGCATGAACAATGGTTGCTGACTCTAGACCATGGACTGGGTAGTTCTTCTCGTAAATATTCAACTACCTTGAAGCATAAGCAATGACCCTGCCATCCTGCATCAATACTACGCCAAGCCCAATACGGGAAGCATCACAATGAACTGTATAAGGCCCTGAACCTGTGGGCAAAACCAATACCGGTGTCGTATTCAGAGTTGTCTTGAGTTTTTGAAAGCCCTCCTCGCACTTGTCTGACCAACTGAACTGGGTCAATCTGGTCATAGGGGCTGCAACGGATGAAAACCCCTCCACGAACCGACAGTAGTAACCTCCTAACCCCAAGAAACTCCAAATCTCTGTAGCTGAAACTGGTCGAGGCTAGTTCTTGACTGCCTCTATCTTCTTTTGGGTATACCTAAATACCTGCTGCTGATACGACACGACCCAGGAATGCGACTGAGCTCAACCAAAACTCGCACTTCAAGAACTTAGCATACAACTGACTATCTTTCTGAGTCTGAAGAACCACTTTGAGGTGCTGCTCGTGCTTCTCTAGACTGCGGGAGAACACAAGAATATCATCAATGAAAACTATCACGAACAATCTAAATAAGGCCTAAACGCTCGGTTCATCAACTCCATAAATGCTTCTGGGGCATTGGTCAACCCAAATGACATGACCAAAAACTCATAATGCACGTACCGAGTGCGAAATGTTGTCTTAGGGACATCAGACGCCCTAATCCTCAGCTGATGATAGCCCGATCTTAAATCTATCTTGAAAACACTTTCGCACACTGTAACTGATCAAACAAATCATCAATCCTCAGCAGTGGATACTTGTTCTTTATCGTCACCTTGTCCAACTGTCGGTAATCAATACACACCCTCATCGATCCATCCTTTTTCTTCACAAATAGAGCTGGCGCCCCCAAGAAGAAACACTAGGCCTGATGAAACCTTTCCCAAGCAAATCCTACAACTGATCCTTTAGCTCCTTCAGCTCTGGCGGGGCCATACGATACGGCGGAATATAAATAGGTTGAGTTCCTGGGGCCAGATCAATACAAAAGTCAATATCCTTATCGGGCGGCATACCCGACAGGTCTGAAGGAAAAACCTCTGGAAACTCCCAAACAATAGGAACTGAATCAATAGAAGGAACTTCCGTGCTGGAATCGCGAACATATGCCAAATAAGATAAACACCCCTTCTTGACCATGCGTCGAGCCTTAACATATGAAATAACATTGCGGGTGGCATGTCCTGGGGTCCCTATCCACCCTATCGAGGCAAGTCCGGTAAAGCCAAGGTCACGGTCTTGGCGTGACAAATCCAAGATCGTATGATAAGGGGAAAACCAATCCATCCCCAATATAACATCAAAATCTACCATGTCTAGAAGCAATAGATCAACACGGGTCTCAAAGCCCTCAAATACTACTACACAGGAATGATACATCCGGTCGACTATTTTGGAGTCGCCCACTGGTATAGATACAAAACAGGAATACTCAAAGCATCACTGGGCATAATCAGGTAGGGTGCAAAATAGGATGACGCATACGAATATGTAAACCAAGGGTAAATTAGCACTGAAGCATCTCTAATACAAATCAGAATTGTACATATAATGTCTGCACCTGAAGACTCAGCCTCTGGCCTAGCTGTTGGCTGGCCCCTACCTCTGGCGACCTGAACTCCACCTCTAAGACCTCTACCTCCACCTCTAACACCTCTGCCACCACCCTTAGCTTGTTGGGCAGGCTGCGGAACCCCCGGTGCTTGAATCATAACACGAGAACTCTGATGCTAGAAGCTTCCATAAACTCGAGGGCAATATCTGACAATGTGACTCGGATCACCGCAAGCATGGCAAGACCTTGTCCGCAAGCTCGGGCCCGATACCATTACTTTTTGTTCAAATTTCATTTTCATTTTTCTTAAACATTTTCAGAAAACAATTTAACAAAAAAATTCATTTCTCGGGCCTGGGACCTCGGAATTCGATTTCGGGCATATACCCAAGTCCCATATTTTTCTACGGGTCCGTTTACCCAAAATATTGACCAAAGTCAACTATATTAATATTAATATCAAAATTCTTCAAAATTTTCACATAATTTATATATTTCAACATAAAAATTTTCTGGCTTCGCGCCCGAACTTTGCACGCAAATCGAGTCAATTATAAGTGAGGTTTTTAAGGCCTTGGAAGCACAGAATGACTAAGTAAACAAGGGTGACCCTTTGGGCCGTCACATGTAACCTTCCACTTTTGATTCTTAATTGAAATAAAACTAGATTTAGAGCTACGAACGCTATCAGCCATTAATGTGATGCGCAACAAAATTACTTTCATTTTGTTATATTTTCCAGCTTGTTTTTTTTTCAATAATAGAAAAGGATTGGCACAAAGGAAGATAAATATGGTGTCTACTTGAAAATGATAAGAAACATAGTATTGGGCTTAAGTCATGGGCCAAGGGACTTCGAAAATAACGGAGCTAGGCTATTTGCTAAATAATTGGTTGCTCCTGTTAAGCTTTGGTCCAAGATTGAGGCCCAAAAGCATTGCTGAGGCTTGGAATGAGAATCAAGTATAGTAATACTTTAAAAATAAGTAATTAGTAATATGGGAAATTAATTCATAAATATAAAATTGAGTTTTGAATTAGGCAGCGGGTTTAAGCTAAAAGGGTCTTTCCTTTTGTTTGAATCCGTACTTGAATTCGAGACCTGAATTTATATTCGTGGATTAATTGACCCTTTAGAGACAAATAACACAAAATAGAAAATTGTATGTTACTTTAGGATGGCCTTTTAATAATAAAATGAGACGAGCCTCGCCCAAATAAAAATACAAAATCACGGGGCCATCAATGTGGTTATATTAAAATACTTAGAACTCAGGAGGACCATTTAGCGAATTTCATGGTCTTCCCCAAAATATAATAAACTCGTAGTTTCTTTAGGAACGACTTTAATTGAATTACTTTCCTAAAATAGGGGTGCACATTTTATGTGGCCCAAATTCAAATCTCAACGAAGTCGAAATGTGTCAAAAGACACGGGCGCACTGGTGCGGCGTGGATCAAGATACATTTTTACGACGTTTCAATTATAACAATAAACAAATAATTAAATCGGATTATTAATAAAAGAACATATATTAAAATCAAATATTTTAGCCAAATACAGCAGTTGAGCGACCGTGCTAGAACCACGGAACTCGGGAGTGCCTAACACCTTCTCCCGGGTTAACAGAATTCCTTACCCAGATTTCTGGTTCGCGACTGTTAAACAGAGTCAAACCCTTTCCTCAATTCGGGATTCAAACCGGTGACTTGGGACACCATAAATCTCCCAAGTGGCGACTCTGAATCTTAAATAAATGAATCTCGTTTCGGTTGTCCTTTAAGTGGAAAAACTACTTCTTTTATTATACCCTTCATGGGGTGTAGTAAAGCATATCGGGAAAAAGGAGGTGTGAAAGTGGTTACTTACTAGTTACCTTCAGATAAAAGATTCTACAAATGTATTTGCAAAAATTTAAACATGATTCAAATTCCCTTTGGACAATGAAGGTTGTCTTCGGACGGTTAAAGATGAAGTCCATGAAATGATGTTCTCGGGCCATGAAAATGTTTCCTCCGAACCATGATGCCTTTGAATAATGATATGGAAGTTTGAGATATCCTCAGGCCATGACATGGTGTCTCAGGCTATGAGGATGGTGCCTTTAGACTATGACGCCTTTGGACAGATTGGCGATGTTATAGCCCATGATATGCAACAATATGATGTAACAAGACAAGGCTTAGTCTTGCAAAATGGATGATAGAGCTTAGCCCGACTGGAAAACAAGTATATGGTAGTAAAAAAATAGAGCAACATCGATGCAAAGAGGTACAATGTTTAGTCCTGTGCAAGTGGGGAAGCAAGGGTTATCATGATACAAATGAGGAGGCAAGAATTAGCCTCATGCAAATATGGATTCAGGGCTTAGACTCATGCAAGGTTGGAGATAGGGCGTAGTCTCATGCAAGCGCGGAGTCAAAGATTAGACTCATAGAAATATAGAGTCAGAGATTAGACTCATGCAAATATGGAGTCAGAGATTAGACCCATGCAAATATGTAGTCAAAGATTAGACACATGCAAATATGAAGTCAAGGATTAGACTCATGCAAGATGGGAGGCAGGGCTTAGTCTCATGCAAAGAGAAGGAAAATATAGAGGTAGAGCTTAACCTCATGCAAGATTTGGGGCAGGGCTTAGTCCTATGCAAAAGGAAGGCTATGCTTAGCCTTACGTAAATATGGAGGCCAGCTTAGACTTATGTGGCATTCGGGATATGGCTTAGTCCCATGTAAATGGAAAGAAATGTTTAGCCTTATGAAAATATGGAGGCATGGCTTAGCTTCATGCAAACCGCAGGACATGGCTTAGTACCATGCAAATGAAAGACAGTGCTTAGCCTTATACAAATATAGAGGCATAGATTAGCTTCATGCAAGATCCCGGACAAGGATTAGTCCCATGAAAATATGGAGTCAAGGATTAGACTCATGCAAATGTGGAGTCAAGTCTTAGACTCATGCAGGTATGGAGTCAGATATTAGACTCATGCAAATATGGAGTCAGAGATTAAACTCATGAAAATGTAGAGTCAAGGCTTATACTCTTGTAGGAATGTATTCACACATTAGACTCATAAAAATATGGAGTCAAGCCTTAGACTCATTCAAATATGGAGTCAGGGATTAGACTCATGCAAATATGGAGTCAGCGATTAGACTCGTGCAAATATGGAGTCATGGCTTAGACTCATACAAATATGGAGTCAGAGATTAGACTCATGCAAATATGAAGTCAGCGATTAGACTTATGCAAACATGGAGTTAGGGCTTAGACTCATGCAAATATTGAGTCAGATATTAGACTCAGTAAGAGATTAGACTCATGAAAATATGGAGTCAGGGCTTTGACTCATGCAAATTTAGAGTCAGAGATTAGACTCATAAAAATATGGAGTCAAGGATTACACTTATGCGAAGAGAAAATAATTGATAAGGGTAGAGTATCTTAGCTAGGACAGGTTCAGTGCCTCACGGCTAGATGGATGGTGAGTTTCATTTGTGTATGAATGTTATCGTCAAATGTGCCTACATTCAAAGAAAAATTGTAAGTTTCACAAGGGGAGGTTGGTTCTTACTTCGCCTGCCGGCCTTGCTCTGCTCCGTTCTGGAAGCCCCCTTCGAGTTCCCCTAGGTAGCACCTGACTGTTATAAAAATAGAATTTTCGAAGATTATGTAATCACTGATAAAATAGGATTGTTTTGGAAGTGTATTGATATATCAAGTAACTTTTGATGAACTAGAAACTGTGACACATTCCAAAGGCATTGCAATGCTCTTATGTTGGAATTTTAAGGGTCCTCCTCTAAATGTTGCCCCAGTTTGGTTGACGATTTTTAACCGTTTATGGATGGAAGCCCTTGCTGGATCTTCTTCAAAATTTTGAGAATCCTTCTCAAAATTCTGCCCCAATTTTGATTGATTACTGACTTCCTAACACGCGTCAGCGTTGGCTGGACTTGCTCCAAAATTTTGAGGACCCTCTTCAAAATTCTTCCCCAGTTTTTGATATTGGGGGAAATGAAAATTTTATTATGATATGACCAAAACCATAAGGCTGCTTACGTATCCCCTCTTAAATGGGAATCAGGTCAAGCGTAGTTCAATTATATCGGTAAAGAAAAATGTGCAATAATCTAGGCATAGTATCTCTTGACTGTGCCAGAATTGATTGGTTTTGGCCAGATCTCTCCATCCATCTCTACAGATATGAGTGCTCCTTATGTTAATACTCTGTGAGCCATATACGGACCTTTCCAGATGGGAGAGAATTTCCCTTTGGCTTCATCTTGGTGTGGAAAAATCTTCTTTAATACCAGTTGTCATGGTGCAAAATGTCTTGGTTTGACCCTTTTGTTGAAAGCTCTTGACATTCTATTCTGATAGAGTTGGGCGTGGCATACTGCGTTCATCCTCTTTCCATTGACAAGGGCCAACTATTCATAGTGGCTTCTTACCCATTCCACATTGCTGAGTTCAACTTCCTTTATGACTCTCAAAGAAGGAATTTTCACCTCGGTTGTGATGACAACCTCGGTACCATAAACCAACATATAGGGGGTTGCCCCAGTTGATGTGAAAATTGTGGTGCGGTACCCTAATAGAGCAAAGGGTAACTTTTTGTGCCATTACCTGTGATTCTCTACCATTTTCCTTAGTATCTTCTTAATGTTCTTATTGGCAACTTTTACGGCTCCGTTTATCTGCGATCTGTATGCAGTGGAAATCTTGTGCTTGATTTTGAAGGTTTCACATATAGCATTCATCAGATCACTTCACTGTTGAGGTTGGCAGCATTGTTAGTGATACTGGACTCAGGAACTCCGACTCGGCAGAAAATACTATCCTTGACAAAATCTGCAATGACCTTCTTGGTTACAGCTTTGTAGGATGCAGCTTCTACCAATTTTGTGAAGTAATCAATAGCTACCAGAATAAAACCAATGTCCGTTTGAAGCCGTGTGCTCAATCGGGTAATAACATCCATTCCCTAGGTAGCGAATGGCAAAGGTGAGCTTGTTGCATTGAGCTCATTCGGTGGCACTTTTATCATGTCAACATTTGCGGACATACTAAATACAATCCGTCTCTATGGTCATCCAAAAGTAACTCGCCCCGAGTATCTTCTTGGTCAAAACAAAACCATTCATTTGCGGACCGCAGGTCCCAAAGTGCACATCCTCTAGTAGATTAGAAGTTTCCTTTGCATCGACACACCTTAGAAAGCCCAAATTCAGAGTTCTTCTATACAAGTTCCTTCCGCTATGGAAGAAATGGTTTGACAGTCTCCGGAGCGTGCGTTTCTGGATGTGATTTGCATGCTCCGGGTATTCTCCTTTTGATAGATACTCCTTGAAGTCATGGAACCAAGGCTTTCCATCCGATTCTTCCTCGACATGAGCACAATATGATGGTTGATTATGGATCCACACCGGAGTGAGATCAATATAGTTCTTATCTTTATGCTATATCATTGATGACAAAGTTGTTAATGCGTCAGCGAACTCATTCTGAATTCTGGGCACATGTCGGAATTCTATCTTCGTGAATATC
Source organism: Nicotiana glauca (assembly GCA_026770625.1). Classification (NCBI taxonomy): domain Eukaryota; kingdom Viridiplantae; phylum Streptophyta; class Magnoliopsida; order Solanales; family Solanaceae; genus Nicotiana; species Nicotiana glauca. The sequence goes on along the minus strand of MU674293.1, from coordinate 69,260 downwards.
CTTTTCAATTCCTTCACATAGTGCAGATATGGCAGTATATTGGAATTCTTGGTAGCCCATTGTCCTAGCACCTGGTGCACAAGCAAATCTAAATCGCCGAACACTAACAACTCCTGGATGTTCATGTCGACTGCCATGTTGAGCCCTAGTATGCAGAATTCATTCTCTGCCATGCTGTTGGTGCAGGAAAATTTGAGTTTAGCAGATACTGGAAAATGTTGACCGGTTTCTGATACCAAGACTGCTCCAATGCCTACTCCGTTGAAATTTGCGACTCCATCAAAGAATACCCTCCAACCGTCATATGCTTCGGTAATATCTTCTCCTATGAATGATACTTCTTCATCAGGAAAATATATTTTCAAAGGTTCGTATTCTTCTCCTACCGGATTTTTAGCAAGGTGATCTGTCAGTGCTTGTCCTTTGACCGCCTTTGACTTATGTAGATGATGTCAAACTCACTCAGTAATATCTGCCATTTAGCCAGCTTCCCAGTAGGCATGGGCTTCTGAAATATGTTTAGAGGATCCATCCTGGATATGAGGTATGTAGTGTAGGCACATAAATAATGCCTCAATTTTTGGGCTTTCCAAGTCAAAGCATAGCAAGTGCATACAAGCAGAGAATACCGTGATTCATAAGGTGTGAATTTCTTTCTCAGGTAATATATGGCTTGCTCCTTTCTCCCTGTCTCATCATGTTGTCCTAAAACACATCCGAAGGCTCCATCTAACACGGATAAATAAAGTAACAAAGGTTGTCCTGGTTCTGGTGGGACCAGAACTGGCGGTGTGGACAGGTATTCTTTGATCTTGTCAAAAGCTTTCTAACAATCCTCCGTCCAGCTTGTCTCGACATCCTTTATTAGCATCTTGAAGATGGGTTCACATATTACTATGGACTGTGATATGAATCGGCTGATGTAGTTGAGTGGCCCAAGGAAGCTCATCACGTCCTATCTGCTTTTGGGTGGTGGTAATTCCTGAATAGCTTTGACTTTAGTCAGATCTAGCTCGATCATTCGGCAACTGACAATGAATCCCAGTAGCTTTACGGTCGGAGCCCCAAATGTACACATTGCAGGGTTCAACTTCAAATTGTATCTCCTGAGCCTGTCAAAAAACTTCCTCAAGTTTGCTATGTGACTCGTGGTCCTTTTCGATTTGATAATGACATCATCCACGCATACCTCTATTTCTTTGTGTATCATATCATGGAAAAGGGTTGTTATAGCTCTCATGTAAGTGGCCCCAGCATTCTTCAGACCAAATGACATCATTTTGTAACACTATACACCCCAAGGCGTAATAAAAGTTGTGTTCTCGGCATCTTCCTCATCTATCCAGATCTAGTGATAACATGCGAAACAACCTACAAAGGGTTGCAGTTCATGCTTGGCGCAGTTATCAATTAGGATGTGTATATTTTGTTATGGGAAATCGTCTTTGGGACTTTCTCTATTTAAGTCCCGATAATTAACATATACTCAGACCTTCCCGTCTTTCTTCGAAAGTGGCACGATGTTAGCTAACCAGGTGGGGTATTCAACCACCTTGAGAACTTTGGCTTTGATTTGCTTGATAACTTCCTCTTTGATTTACAAACTCATGGCTGGCTTGAATTTTCTGAGTTTCTGCTTAACTAGCGGGCACATGGGATTGGTCGGCAACTTATGAGATACTATAGATGTGCTCAAACCGGTCATATCATCATAAGACCATGTGATGATATCTTCATATTCCTTTAGAAAATGGATGTATTCTTCCTTCTCTATTGGTGACAAGTGAATGCTAATGCATGTCTCCTTGACAGTCTCAGCGTCTCCCAAATTTACCACTTCTATTTCATCCAAGTTGGATTTAGGCTTGTTCTTAAAATTCTCAACTTCCTTGACAATTTCCTCGGGTATCTCATCTTCTTCCTCTGAGTCACTATTCTCACGTTGTGTTGCCTCATTAGATGTCACAGTCACCGGTTCATCATTAAAAATAATAATAACACCGTAGAAGGGAAAGCTATAAAAAATAGTAATGAATAATGATAAAGGATAAATGCATTTGATGAGAAAATTGTTCAAACAAAGCTGGTGTCGGTGAATCGAGCGTTTATTTGAAACAAAGAAATATTAAAACAAAATTGATGGAAATTTTAAATGCCTAGAACGGCCATAAATTCTGCCAAGCTACCCAGGGACTCGCCGGGCTCGGGATGGTGTGATGGTCCAGTTTCTGAGAACGGCTCCTCTTGCCACGGTCTGAATAGAAGGGCCTTTTTCCTCCTCCTCCTCCTCCATTATGGCACTACAGTCCATATCCTCATCTTCCAAGAACAGATCCTTTAGCCCAGCTAGTGTTTCTTCTTAAACAGTTCCCCATATTATGTCCGCTTGATGGAAATCCTATTCCAAATGGGGTATCAGTTTCTCAAGAGGGCAATATGGTCCATGCTACGGGGGCGACTATTCCCTGTACTTTTGCCATGTATACTGGTATCCGAGCCCAAAGCTGGTACCATGATTTTTCAGTCATATCGGCTTGGTGATACCCTAGAGGTTCTTTCCTAACCCTTTTCTTGCTTCATATCCGAACCATGCTAGTATGCTCTTTATTATGTTACTCCACCACTTATCCTTCTCGACTACACTGACCCGTTCAATGTGATGATAGGTTCCCCCTCCTAGCCTTCTTCTATGTTCAATGGCCGGAATGGTTTGACTGGTGTAGATGGGATTACTCCCATCTCCGTGAATAATTACCTCCTGACGGTTCCATTCAAATTTCACGACTTGGTGTAGTGTGGAAGGCACGGCTCCAACAGTATAGATCCATGGGCGGCACAACAAAATATTATATGAGGCTGGTATGTCAAGCACTTAGACTTCAACATCGAACCAAATTGGCCTTATCTGCAAGCAAAGGTTGATCTTCCCAATCGTGGCCCTCTATGACCCATCAAATTCTTTCACATTCATGCTTCCAATCCATATTTCATGGAAACCTTCATCTATTAAGGTATCTAGTGGATAAATATTCAGACTTGAACCCCCATCAACCAGGAACCTGGCGATGAATTTATCTTTAAATTGTACCGTAATATGCAGTGCTCGATTGTGATTCACACCTTTTGGCGGCAGCTAATCTTCGTGGAAGATAATTTTATCTCCAGCACCTGTCCGACCATAAGCCTCACTCAGTACTTTCATCAAGGCATTCTTGTGTGCCTTTGAATTCTGTAGCACTGATAGGATAGATATCTGAGTAGGGACTTTGTTCAAAATATAAACAACAGAATACTCTTTTGCCTATACTTTCCTCCACAAGTCATCCAGTCTGGTCTCAATGACAGGCTGCCTAGCAGTGGCATCCTTACTTGAACCTCCTAGATGTTCAGGTGTGTAGACTCTCCCCATTCTAGTCATCCCTTTTGCGGTGTCAGATTCCTCTATCTTAGTCTTCCCTTTTCACCAAGCCTCGGCAACATAATCCCAGGGTATTGCCTTTGAGTTAAATATGGTATGGTTGACACCGTCAAAGTAAACGACGTGACTATTTCTACTTCAAATGGAGCGTAGGTGGCTGGGGGCGGAGCTACCTCTACCTCGAATGGAACTAATTCAATGACCTCAAGATCAATAGGTGCGTGAGTCTGAACCACAATAGGAGTAAATGTAACTACAACCTTAAAGTCATCGCATTCTTGTATAAGCTCGATTGACCCCTCGAGGTCCCATTCTTCATTTGTTTCTATAACATATACACCGTCACCTCTATGATTAGGGGGATTGTTGTGGACATTAGGTGTGACTTCCTTCACTTGTATGACCTTGTTGTGAATGAGTATCTGAATCTTGTCGTTTAATGTTCGGCACTCAGCCCTAGTGTGCCCTTTCACACTAGAGTGGTATGCATAGGGTTTGTTTGAATTAACCCATTGGGATGAATTTTCTAGTGCCACAACGGGAATAGGAGTGACATAACCTGCAACCTTTAACCTTTCGTACAATTGGTCGATGGGTTCATCAATGGCGATGTATTGTGTAGGTGGCTTGTGGTTGAAATTGGGTCTTTATCTTGGATAATCTTGGCAATTTTTGTGGTAATTGGAAGTGGGATGATTGGGAGTTGTAGGTGTGATGGACAGTGACTTGTTGAGAATATCTGGGAGGTGAGGGTTAGTATGTGGGTGGACATGCTTGGTATGTAGGTTGAGGTGCTTGGTATGTCAGTGGAGGTGTCTGGTACGTTGGTGGAGGTGTTTGGTAATGGATTGATATTTTGTGGTGGAGTTGTGTATTGATTTGGTATGGTAGGATTTTGCGGCTATTGGTTTTGTGTGTTTTGAGGAGGTGTTGGGTTCTTTGCGTTCTGTTGGTGGATATCAGGGACATTGAGGGTGAGTGACAAGTTTGCCAAATTGCGAACCTGCTCAAGTTCTCCTTGTAGTTCTAGAATCTTTTGTTCAAGTCTCAAAACCAGGCCATTCGGGGCCGGAGTACTACGGCCATTGGAGGTCTCTGCATTCTCAATGTTTTCCTTTCGAATTCCACGTAAGTCGTCCATGTTTTCTTTCCCTCTGCTTTTTGAGTTATTTGGGTGAGGAGGAGGTGGAGGGCCTCTGGATCTAGTTTGATATGCTGATGAGGCCAGTGTGGATGAACCAACCTATGGGGATGATGATAATAATAATAATAATAATAATAATAAAATAAACAAAACAACATGTAACAAGTTAGTGGGGATTCTGAAATGTTTGCAGTATTTATATACATAGTGCGAGATATAAATTCATATCCTAATTTGGGAGCCTCGTTATGCCCGAGGTAGGCCTAGCGACAAATAAATTTGGAGAAGTTCAAACGCCAATAAATGCTTCATTTAATAATATAAAAGTAGATAAATCCAAGACGACACTAACATAATGAAAAAAAACAAGTCACTGTTGGCATTTGGTCTTATTACATTTTAAGAAAAACAGGTCAATCTAATCTATTTGGTCCCAGAAGGATCTTCCCCAGATTTGAATTTCTGGACTCCATCAAACAGATCTCCGAGCTCGCGCAATCCAAGCAGTAAGTAGGCTCGGGCTAGATGTCATCCCTCGACTCCTTCAGCATTCTAACAATTTTTTATCCTTTTTATGACTTTGCCCTCCAGCTCCACTATTCCTCACTCCAGATATTCATCTTCCTGTTGGAAATGACTACAATATCGTTCCATTCCTTGATCAACCTCACGTTCCTCTCATGTATCATCCGGTGCTCATTCTCATAGTCATGTACTCTCTTGCATAGCCGGTTATATTTGACTAGGGCTTCAGCTTCCTCATCTATGATTATATTCCCTCGACTAGTCCCTGGTGTCACTGTTCCATTCAAATTGTCCTCCAACCATGCAGGGTACAGAGGCTCGCATCCCGCGTGATATCTGTCTGGCTCAACAGTACTTTTCTCCATAATGATTTTGCAGTGCCACATGTGTTGAGCTTGGCACTTGTAAGGTATGTCATCGTACAACCTTGATGACCCTTGGTACAACCTGCTTTCTGCCTGCTTGCCTATTAACTCGTATAGGGAAATATGGATATATCACTCTCAACCCGATCAACACCAAATACGGAGCATCCCTGGACCTGATAATGAACTCATCCGTTGGAAACCATTCAACCATCCACTGAACTTGTTCCTTGGTCAGATTGTCGAAGAACTCTACCCATGCACTGTCACTTTCTAGCTGAACAAATCTGTCCGGAATGTAGGACATCTGCTGGGGGTGATGGAAAGAAATATGGTCGTTCCAAGCCCTTCGCGGAAATTATTGGCAGTAGCAAACCTTTTGGAGATGCTCCAACAACCATAATTGCAGCAATAAATTGCAGCCCTCGAAATGCCAGACCCCTCTTTGACGACGCTCTAGGGCCCTATAGATATTAGCAAGATCTTGGGGACTATGGTATCTGTCTGTCCATTAATCCTCTTAATCAGAGATTTGGCGACCATGGCCAACCTGGTGTGGATTTTTCCTTTTTTCATTGGGAACACTATCATCCCTAGAAAACACATGATGAAGGCGAATACTCTACGGTGGATGTGACCTAGTAAAGTAAGGGCGATCTCATCATGATAAGTGCGAAAAGACTTGCTATGGCCATACCTCTCATAGATATATTCGAAAGGTATATAGGAGTCCTTCGAGCACACTAGGTCGACATTATTTTTCAGCCCCATCATTTTCGAGAATCCCCCGCCTGTACAGTTTTTTGGTACCAAAAGCCCGGGACTATCCCAAGTCAACCCTTCATGTCCTTCTATTTCCTCTAGGAGCGATGTCATTTCTATGTAGCCGAAATGGAACACGGCTCTCTCAATATCCCAGAATAGGGTGGCAGCGTCGATCAATTTCTTGTTTGGTTCAATATCTAGCAGGGAAGGCAAATTACCCAGGTACGTTTTCACATGCTTCTTGTCACTTGAGGAAAGATCTTCTCACCAATTTAGCAACAATGGATGGATATTGTTAACCATACCGAATCTAGGGACTTCGTGACTCATTTTCTTCAAAATAAAAGTGTTAGGCTTTACCCCCACTAGACTCGACTATTTATACATTTATGCTCAACATATTGGCATTTAGTCTTCCAAATTGATACACAGAATGTGATTGGGTCCGTTGAAATTATAAAAAACCTGGTGGACTTTGGATAAGGCTTATCGTAAAGGATCATTATGTGGACAACATAACTGATCCGACTATGTTTGACCATGATGCATGCACAATTTAAATAGAGTAAGGTTTCTATGGGGTTTTAGACTGGTAACCTCAAGTGGACAACATGAGGGGGAAGGCACGGAACTATCTACTGCACCGCTAATCGACTGGTTTTACCGCAAATAAGCCTTTTCAAATTTAAGGGTAATAAATAGGAAGAGCAACCACTTATTAAAGTGTTGTTATGGGATTTGATATGCACGAGTGGAATATGATATGGAGCATGATTTATGCAGCAGTTAATAACATGTAGGCAAGTGTTTTCACATAGGAAAAATAAATACATCATTTAAATAATTGAAAAGATAGTTACAAGAAAAGGAAAATAAAGAGACAAGTCAGTTTTTAGAATCATAAATGCTTAAAAGAAATAGCAGTTAAATCCAGATAAGGCAGCGGAGTATGGGATAAGCATGCTTGGACTAATTTGTAAAAACAAGTTCGTTATGGTAAGAGCCTATGTATCCCCATCAGAGTCACCATGCTGTCGTGCCACTTTTTTTCTTTTCCCTACGTAGGGAGGAAGTACGGTTTACGACTTTCATGGGGTGTAATGACTCATTTCCTCTTATGAATTGGGTATCTGGAGAGTCGTCACCTAACGGATTATGGTGCGTTCGGGCACCTAGAACAATTAACTCTTGGGTTGGTTTGCATTACCAGATATTAGGGTAAGGGCTCTAAATAACCTCGAGGGGAAGGTGTTAGGCACCTCTTTTGGTCCACAATTGTGGGTCCCAAGCAAACTTACATTTACAAATTAGTCCATACAAATAGTTGAATCAAATAAATTGTAAAGCTCATTGAACAAGTCAAGTAGTGAAATAAAAGTTTGAACAAATTATTTAAAAGTAAGTTTTAAATAAGGGAAGGACTTGGGGTAAGGAGGGGTCCTAGGTTGTTTATCATATATGATCACCCCACGCAAAGTCCGGTAACCACTCCTCAATAAAGGGCTACACGTGATATTAACGCGTAGTCATCATATCCCATGTTTACCCTTCCCATCCCCTTGTTGGTCATGCAAAACGAGTGTTGGTCACTAATTTCTATTGTGTGCTGCTACATGTCCCTTCTTAATAGTCCCGGGGGGAGTTAGGACCTCTGTCTATAGGTGGTTCTAGATGTACCCCTAAGGTTTTAAAGCAAAAAATCTAAGGCGACAGTCAAAAAGCATCTAGGACTTTCACATAATGGGAGCAAGTAAAAGGCTCATCATTCATCCTCAAACAAACATACAGGCAGCACGACTCAGACACAAGCGAGGTCTTTATTAATCAAAGTCTTAAAGCAGGGTTTCTAAGTGATTATGCAGAAATAAACCACTTTCAGATACATAACTCTTAACCTATTAGTTGCCTAGGACTTTTTCTTTAAAAGCTTATTAGAATCAGAGACGTTGAATGACAGAAACAACTTCAGTGAAATACAGGTTTTGAAAATGCCCTAAGGCTCACCTATATGCAGTACCATGTCTATGTTAATGCAGAAATAAACAAGTTTTGAAAAAGACCCTTTTAATACCTATAGAAAAGTTATCACTTAATAAGGCAAGTTTTAAGAAGTAAACTAAGCGAAATGAGATCGACTTATTATGCTAATTAGATTTTCAGACATAATTGCGAATCGAAATCCCTATAGGCATGACATCTAGGCATATTATTGGTTTTAGTCGATTTGCAGTAACATGTGAAAGACTTACTAAATCAGAATTATGTCCTATAGGCATGGTATCCATACTTGAGTTGATATAAAACATGATAGCTTGGGACCTGGAAACATGGTTTCTAACATGACAAATGCAGGATTTATGAACATGGTTTATACCTGATGCGAATGACATTAAAAGTGAAGTCCTTATAGGCATGATTTCTATTATGATGCAAATGAAATTAAAAGTGTAACCTTATAGGCATGATTCTATTATGCAAACGCAATCAGAATCAACAAGAATAAAAACCCTATAGACATGTTTTCTATTAAGTGAAGCAGGCAAATTTGAAAATAAATCCTAAGAGCAGGATTTCTGCCCATATTACCTCACAGAGTATATATCTATCCACCCTTTTACTAAATAACCCAATTATCTGTTTACAGATTATTAGAGGCTAATAAATGAATTACATGAGCGAAATAGAAAATCAAGAAGCTATTCTATAGAGAGCCTACAATCAGGCCCGAGTTTCCCAAAGACTCCAGTGGTCTTTCAAACCTCATTTCGATAGACAAATCAGAGTCTAGGTGCATCAAAGTTCCCTAAGGGTCTCAAGGACCCAGGGCAATGCTTACACCTGAACTTAGTAGCCAAGCATTGAACTAGTGTAGTGTGGAAAGTCCAGCCTTAGTATGCTAGAGTTCAGAGGGTTCTCAAGAGGATTCCAAGGCAGTACACATACTAGAGGGGGCAGAACTTATTAACTAAGAGTAGAGTGAAAGTGCAGGACACAGGTTGAGATAAGTTTATTAAGACTGGACTCAAAAGTTTGTTTTGAAAGCAATTAGTAACAGAGATTCTTGAAAATAAGTTGGAATAGTAAACACAGTTCAAACACTTCCAGATAGGACCACACACAGCAAGTTCACAGAATCCAAATGAATTCAATAATCACATAGGGGTCAAGGGGTTTTGATACACAGACATTTGACTACAGACATATGAACCCAACAGAAGTATTAGGACTGGTATGGACATGCTCAAAGATAGTTTGATACTGGCATAATCACAAACCAATCACGAGGAACATAAACACATAAAGGGCATAGGGATTTGGGATCCACAAAATGTAAGTGCACAGTAGGTTAAAGAAAATAATTGTCCAGGCACGCTTGAATCACACAAGGGAATACATGAACTTAAAGGGAGGGGAGTCATACCAGCATGCTTAACTACAAACTTGACAACAAAACCATAAGTACAAGCAGGCTAGAAATAAAAGAAACTGAAACAAGAAGAGAAACATGCTGTTGTGGCTATAATCAAAACTAGGATATACCAGTGAAGATAGAAATAAGCATAATGAAAGAACCAAAGAGCACATATGATTAGCCTTGGCTTGCAGCCGAATATTAGTATCAAATAGCACAAGAGAGGGAGAGTAGAGATTTTAAAAAGAGAGGAGTTTTTTGAAAACCATGTATGTGTCTTGCTTGTGAAAGACTTAGAGTATTTATAGTTGAAAGTAAGTAGCGGAATAAGGTAAAAATCATAGTCGTTCACTAATTTAAGAACTCAGAATCAATCAATTGGAGAATCAAGGAAGCACTTCCTTGAGTTAAGGGAATTGAGAGCAAACGGAAAGATTCAGCACCATATAAGGCAATAAGAAGAATCAGTGCATGATTAAATAAGGAAAGGAGTCATAATTCATTAGGCAATTAGGACCAAATTCAAAAAGACCCAATCAAGAAAATACTAAGTAAATAAAGTACCATAATAAATAAGGTAACAAAATTAGTTAATTCAAACAGGCGAGTAGAATTGAAGGAAAATCTTTCAATTACCAACAATTAAGGAAAATCAGAATCAATCATGGGGAGTCATGATTCTTCATGTTTCGACATGTATAATAGTGACTTCAATCTAAGTGGGAGAGTCCCATCGCCCACGGTTGGATTTCATGGTCGTCTATTTGTGATATTTCTGGTTATTAGCTATTGATAGGTTATTTCAGCTAAGGTAAGAGAAGATAAGAGATAATTTGAGCAAAGGAATGGTTAAATGTGTGCTATGGCTAGCCTTATTAACTCATGTTCAGACTTGGGGAATGTTTCAGGATTTATGCCTTGTATAGAGGCAGGTTTCAAGGAAAGTGTTTTGGCAGGGCGCTTCATTGAGAGGGTGCTCATGTGTAAAAAGATTCACAGAGTTGATTATATTCGAGACCAAGCCAGAATGGGTGGCTCTCAACAGCGGTCCTAGTAGAGTCGAAAGTTAATATGTGGTGCTTAATGATTTCGAGACCATAAGTAAGATTAAGAATCGAGCTTTTACAGTAGATTATGAGAGAAGGCTTGGAATATTCTATGATTTCTTCGTCTTGTAGTATAGCTTTTGGAGGAATGAGAGATAATGACTTTAGATTCGTAAAGGGACTTTAGAAAAGCTTTATCTGATGGAGATGCGAATGTGCACATAAGGAGGGTATGAGACGGTCTGTGGGATTTGAGACAGTATGGTCTCGTGATACAAAGCCACTCGGGAGGAGTGCGGATTGAGTTCATTATGTGTTGAATGGAGGTATTATTATTTCTGAGGCGATTAAGGATAAATTAGAAAAATGTGAGACTGGTTAGCCATGGTTGAATTGGCATATTGATGGTAGTGATCAGTTCTTTCAGCGTAATTAAATTATGCAAGTGATCTGACGGTACGTGCGAGGCTTGTCGATCGCCATAATTAATTTTATTTGGAGTATTCTATTGTTATATCCTGTATGCATAGGCGGATCCCCGAAGGGCTATGGTGGCATAGACCACTACTTAGTGATTTACACATTCTACAATTATGAGAATTTACTTATGTGTGGCTATGGTTCTCCTGAAATGAGTTAAGTCAAAAGTTTCTATAGGATGAAGTATTAATCTATTAGTGGTTCCGGAGTTATGATGAAAATATTGTACTATCACATATTGGCATGTTAGATGCAGTGAGTGGTATGGGATTTGAATGTGAGGATCAAAGTTGTGGTTCGGTGTTGACAAGGATGTCACGAGCTCAAATGAACAGGAAAGGAATTTGAATATTTAGAGTAGGCTGGCATTGTCTTCATCGTCACCTGAGATTAGTGTTTTGTGAAAGAGGCTTTGCTTCCTGGTCATGGATTCTTGATTGCTTTTCTACGTTAGTGCGACTGGTGGTATGGGTGTGTAGACTGTTTATCTATTATAGAAGGTTGTGGGAGCATGCCCCATGGGAAGATTGTATAAGTGTGGCATGTAGTCACTTGATTGATTGAAGAAGTAAACCAATTGTGAAGATTGTGGTGATATCGTAAATTTGAGAATTTATGCCTAAAGGGCACTCGGTTTATCAAGTTGTGGACTATGGAGGATTTCTCCGGCTATGATGGGTGTTCTTGTGTGTTATGAGAAAAACGGGGTTATCATGGACCCAGTGAAGGTTATTAGCCTATTTCGGAATGATCAAAATCGACTTGTGGTCTGTGGATGGATTTAAATATGAAGGTAGGCTCTATATCAGTCCGGATGTGCTCATTTTAGCAATGCACTCCTTATGGAGGAGTATTCGAATGTTGGGTGTTATTTTATCATCAGCTATTTGTGTGATGCTATATTGTGCCGTATGAGTTGCAAGAGGGCTCAATTAATTCCTCATATGTTGAGGTTCCGCATAGCGATGGTGTTTTGTGAGCAGGATGGCTCTTGAGATTCAGATCATATATCGCACTTTAGTTGTGCTTGAGTTTTGTAACTTATGGCGCTATTTGTCTCCCCTGGGATGGTATTATGCACTTAGCGTGCTGGAGGGTGATATTTGGTATTTTGTAGTGATGAGCAATTTAGCTCGGCGTGTAACTTCTTATGTAAATTTTTATATGTGGATCGGGTTGCATGCTGCAACAGTGTGATGTTAAGTACAGTTGCATATATCTGTTTTTATGTGTTTTGTTTCTCATTTTCTGAGGAAGGTTCATATTAGTTGCGTGAGTTGAGTAGTTCCTTCCAGAGTTTGTTTTACTTATGTTTCACGTTCGAGCTTATAGCCTATTGGCACGTTGTAGCATCATATGGGACTTTTGATCATGATCGGGGTGGCTTATTGCCTGAGCAGTTCGTACTGGGTGAGACGATATTATTGGATCTAGGATCAGTGTGGTCGGATTATATGAAGTATATTCAAAAGCAAAGATCTTTATTTAGTTCAGGAAGAGGTGATGATTCCTGTCAAGGGAATATACCCTATGATTTGTTGATTCGGCAGTTGGTTATGAATTTCTAGGCACATCTTTCGTCATGGTGGTATTGTAAGAGTTAGGGCAAGACCTATGTATGTCATGAAGTGCAATGGGTGCTTCAGAATTGTGGGAATGTCAGCTATTATGATCAGAGAATCTTACTATGGTCTTGTGAATTATGCGGTGCATGGTGTGAATTTAGCAAAGAAATGCAGTCATGTTTGGGTACATCGTGTGGTGATTGATGCGACTTTCATATGTTGGAAATAGGCCTTGCTGAGAATCCCGGATGTTGGAATTGGGCTCTAAGATTATTTTCTTGAATGAAAGACAATATATTCAGATGTGCTTGAGCTAATGTGCTCAACTGAGTTGTGGTAGACGGGTAGGTCCTTGAGGTGTTAAACAATGATTTCGGACAACTCCACAGTAGTTCTTAGCACATTCGAGGACGAACATATGTTTAAGTGGGAGAGAATGTAATGACCCGGCCAATCACTTTGAGCTCTAGCATGTCGTTCAACAGTTTGAGGCCATGAGCAGCTTCACTTTAGGTATTATGACTTGTATGCATGGTCGGAATTGAATTCCAGGAGGTTCGGAGTTGATTTGGAAAGAGAATTCTCATTTTGGAAGCTTTAAGTTGAAAGAATTGACTAAGATTTGATTTTTGAGTAAACGGCATTGGAATTAAGATTTGAAGGTTCCAATAGGTTCGTATGATGATTTTGGACTTGGGCGTATGTCCGGATCAGATGTTTGATGACCCGAGAGCATTTCAGTGCCTATTGTGGAAAACATTTTGGAAGAATTTCATAATTTTGGGTTGAAGTGGATTTTAGTGTTATCGATGTCTGTTTGGGAATTCGAGTCTGGGAATATCTTCGTATGGTGATTATGTTATTGGCAGCGTTATCAGAAGTGGATTTGGAGGTCCGTAGGTCATTTTGGAGTCATTTTTCTAATGTTAGAAATTTGAAGGCTTTTGAGAAGTTTCACCGAAAGTGGACTTCTTGATATCGGGGTCAGATTCTTATTCGAAAGTTGGATTAGATCCGTAATGTTGAATATGACTTGTGCGCAAAATTTGAGGTCAATCAGAGGTTATTTGATGGGTTTCGGCATCGGATGAAGAAGTTCGGAGTTCTAAAGTTCATCAAGTTTGAAATGGAGAGTGATTTGTGATTTTAGCGTTCTTTGATGTGATATGAGGCCTCGAGCAGTTCGGCATTATGTTTTGGGACTGTTGGTATGATTGGTTGGGGTCCCGGGAACCTCGGGTGGATTTCGGATGGTTAACGGAACAATTTTGGTATTTGAGGAAGAACTGAGGCAGCTGATATATGGTGTAACCGCACTTGCCAGAATTTGGCCGCAGGTGAGGTGCTGCAGAAACGACCATGGGGTCGCAAATGCGGTTTAGGCGAAGAAGGGCAGTGATCGTAGGTGCGGAACCTTACCTGCAGGTGCGGGGCGCATCTGCGCTGAGGAGACCGCCGAAGTGGATTTTTGGACTTGAGCCTGGGACCACTGAAGCGGAATTGGAAACGCACCTGTGGGATTGATCGAGGCCAACCCTGCATACCTATTGAGTAGCGAGAGAGGTCGAAGCAACTTTTACCCGATTTAGGGTCGGGATCGATTTCCTCAGGGATCTAGAAGTTGGAGTCGGGTTTCTATCAAATCGAGAGTTGTGTATGCATTCCAAATTGCAATTCTAAACATTTTTTGGTTTTTGTTTACTTCTAATTATATAAACTACAATGCTAAATTAAACTAAAGTTAGCTAAGATTAAACTAATGTGAGTTGTTCAAATGGGTAAAAGGCACTAGGGTCGTGATTTCGCCTAGGTGGTCAATTGACGGATACTTGAGTCTAAGGCACGATTTTGCCCGAATTGACTTTCTCAAGAACAATTGGGTATGCACATTTGCACAAGAAACCAAGGTTCAAGTCGGGTATTACTATCTCTAGATTTAACCCTTTAATTGGGGTTATCAATCACTTGAGTACGCCCCAATTCCTTGTTGGATCAATTTCAGAGACTTAGGCTCTCTTTCTCAAGAAGATCCAAAGTCAACTAAACACAAACTAGTGTTTGCAACCACAAATTCAACAATTAAACATGAAATTGCCCCAAATATCAAACACATGTAACAAATTTAGCCCTCAAACACAAGACCCATCTATTACCCACACTAGGGTTGAGCCACAATCCTAGCTTATGGGTCTAGCTACTCATAATTAAAAAAGAAAACAAAGAAACAGAGGAAGAAGAAGTCATATTAATTAATTATTAAAATAAACAAGACGATTCAATATTGGAATGTAGCTAAAATTACCCAAAATAGTTAAAGACTTCGAACCCACGAGCGCAGCTCACAACTAAAACTATCTGATAACCTAAAAATGGGAAAAGAAGCTATTTATACTAAGTTGAAAATCTGGACAAAAATACCCCTGCGGGGACCGCACAAAATCACGTGCGGCCGCACTAAGGCTCTAGACTTGAAAATCAAACTCTCTGAACTGGGGCAATGTGAACCGCATAGAATCGAGTGCAGCCACAGTGGCTTCTTGTATGGTCCGCATGAAATGGGGCGTGGACCACATTTGCTTCAATCTCTAAAACTGGCAACTCTCTTATTCTTGGTTCTGCGGACCACACTAAATTGAGTGCGGCCGCATTGATCCCAGTGCTGACCGCACAAAACCTAGTGCGGCCGCATTGCCTTTTTGCCTGAATATCATACTCTCTGATCCTCACTTGTGCGGACCGCACAAAATAGTGTGCAACTACATTGGCCTTGTTTTGCCTGAGCTTTGCCTTATCTTGACACTTGTGAAAGTTTCACTCATTTTGAGCTGATCTTTGATACCTTTTTTATCAAACCTGCAATCAAGCAAAACTTGTGTGCCTTTGGGACTATTTTGTACACATTTCTAATCAAAACTTAAGAAAGAAGGAGTATAAAATGTATTAAAATCCCTAGTTATCAACTCCTCCAAACTTAAGATTTTGCTTGTCTTCAAGCAAACAAAATAAGACCCACCCCTTAAGAGAAAAACCAAGAAAATTCAGCTATCCTAAAATGACCTCATCTAGCATCAATTGGTACTAACCTAAAAATGGGAAAAGAAGCTATTTATACTAAGCTGAAACATCTGGACATTTTAATAGAGTCGGGGGCCCACAACAACCTTAGATACGATTTGAGCACACAATGGTCCCGAAAAAGCACTTGATGATTATCGGTCAACACAAGAGTCTCAAGGTCGCTACTTTTACCATCCTATACACAATAATTTGCTTTTGACCAAGAGATCAAAGGCAAATATGCTAGGCCCATGTGAAGCTTTGCCTGAGGCACCCTTAACCATTAAATACTAAAAAGCAAAAAAGAAAAGAAAAACGAACTCAAACCCTTAAGGAGGTTGTCACGCCATCCATCATTGGAAAGAGCCACCCGGTTCACACAAACTCTACCTTTGGAAAGAACCGTAGCATTAAGAAAACCAAAGGCTTGTTACAAACATTCAAAATAAGAATCTAAGAACAAAAATAAGAAGCTACGGAAAGAAAAAGAAATATGTACAAGAGGAGGGTTAATCGAATATACAATAGAGGGGATGAATATGTACAATGTAACAAAACTTTATATACATACCCAAAGTAAAATAAAAATACGAGAAATGTAATGAAATGTTAAAATTACATACAACCCAAAGATGAAAATAAAGAAAGCCTAAAAACTATCAAATATATACAATAATCCAGATCCATAAAAGTAGGGCCTACCCTCTCAAATAAAAGCTGGCATTGTCCTCAATGCCAACTAAACAAAATAAGCACCAAAAATAAAAGGGAAAAGGATATAGAGACTCCCTATGGCCCGTCTATCTGCATAGGATCCTGAGTGGTCCCTAGGTCTTGAGTATGCTCGGGACCCTCATACTGGCTCCCTACGGCCTGCTGCTTTGCTGCTGGGACCTGGGCCTGGACCTGGACAGGCTCCTGAGGTGCATCTTGTGGCTGACTGGAGGAGGTCTTCGATGGGTCTTCCAACTAAATGAAAGCATCATCTACTCTAGGAATCATTCTCTTCCTCTTGGGAGGCCTCTAGGACTACTCTAGTTGGGGATGAGCTGCTGGCATAGGGTCCTGGAGAAATAAATCCAAAGGCAGCTGGTCTGCCTTCAACCTGTCAACATCAACCCTCAACTTCTTCATAGACTCCTTGGAAGCCCGCGTCTTCCTCAACTTCTGTGAGCACCTTTTGAGTGTCAAGGATTTTCTTCTGGTTGGCCAGAATCTACTTAAGAGCATCCTTAATAGACTGTGGGACCTGTGGAGGTTGAGGTGCCGACTGAGCCTCTACTGTAGAAGTGAGGACAGACAACTTGGATGAAGCCGTCCGCATCCAGTTGTTGATGCTAAAAGAGCCTGGCTCAGTTGGTGTGCAGTTACTAGGTAGGCTCAAGAAGAGGGTATCTCTGGATCTACTGAAGTAGATGGGCAAGGAGGAATATCTGTTGAGGTGGAGGCGGGCTGAGTCAGAGCCACTACCACAACTGGCTCTTCAGACTGGCCAGTTGGGGCAGTAGTTGTTCTCTTGAAGTTCTTGCTTTTTTTATTGCATCCCCCTGCAAGTTCTACCATGAGAATGGGGCCTTCGCTTTGACCTTGATATCAAATGGCCTCTTTTCAACTTTTATGTCCCTGAAGTACATAGTTAAAAAGCCTGGGAAAAGGTAGTTTCTATCATTCGCACTGCCTACAAGTGTGATTACACTATACATTACATTCCCGACATTAATCAGGTACCCCACCATGATCGATGCCACCAAAACTGCCTGGCAAAGAGGGAGGGAGTTGTCATGAGAAGTGGGGTCCAATCTGTTGTACAAAAATGTTTTCCACCCCTTTGCCTTGAAGTTCAAACTTCTTCTCAGAATCTTTACGCCCGCATTCAACCAATCGGGGTGGTACCTGGGATTTCCAAATACCGTTCCAACTAGGGACGGATCTCCTCGCCTAATTCCATCTTTGTCGTATGTAGTGCCTCATCCTCCTCAACAAAGCCAAGGTAGTCATTTATTGTTTTTCTATAAAAAAAACACCTTCAGATTTCGCACCTTGGTCACTTTGGTGCCCTTTTTTATGTGGGAAACATTGGTATAAAGTTCCTTCCCCAAGTGCTCGTTGGCATCTACATACTCTCCCGAAAAATACTCCCAACTAACTCTCTCCCTAAACTACCTCCTAACATTGGGGTTGTGAGGCAGTAGGTCTCTATCAAGAAAACTCCTCTCCGGGATCAACTTCCTCACTGGCCACCATTCCCTAAATTTGTGATAGGGTACCTCGCTCACAAATCGGCCTTACCGCACCTCCGGTTTTCTTATTCTTGCAACACCTCCCAGATGAGGTTCACCCCCTTATCCTACATCTCATTCTCCTCCTACTTCCTCATCTTCTCCTACTGCACCGTCTCCGGATAATGAAGCTATGGGAGAGGTGGAGTATTCATCCCCACTGCATGTTACTGAGCCCTCAGACGACCTAGAAGATACATTCATTGACGCTTGGGCAGTGAGGGATGCTGGAGGCATGTCTCTTAGTCTGTTTCTCTCCATCCAGTCTTCAATGTACTATAGTATGGAGTCTGAAGAAATCTCCCCGGAGGGCTCATACTCACTCCCAAACTGGTCACAGGCCCATTCTGTAGCCTTGATAATATTTATTTGGTTCTTGATGTTTTGCCGGACCCGAAGGGTCTGTTTTATCATTTTCTTACCTTTGCCACCCCGTGAGGACTCTCCCCT
The DNA here is from genome assembly GCA_026770625.1 of Nicotiana glauca. Classification (NCBI taxonomy): domain Eukaryota; kingdom Viridiplantae; phylum Streptophyta; class Magnoliopsida; order Solanales; family Solanaceae; genus Nicotiana; species Nicotiana glauca. The sequence goes on along the minus strand of MU674293.1, from coordinate 50,754 downwards.
CTCTGGTTGTTTAGAGCCTTTTCCTCTTTGTTTAATTATTGTCTGCAAACAAGTTAAGTTATGCTTTATTAGTATCAGTAGATTCAATTAAGTTCAGGGTTGCAGACAGTTGCAGAAGTCACATAATGCGGACAACACAAAATGGAGTGCGGCTGCACAGAGGTCAATACGCACCGCACAAAATGGCAATGCGGTCCGCACAGAGGTGGGGTTCAGACTACCCACTCTCTGAATAATTGCTCTGCGGATCGCGCAAAATGGTAATGCGGTCCGTATTAAGGCACTGCCAACCGCACTAAATGCAATGCGGTTGCTGTCCTCGAAGATCAGGTTTCAAATATATCATCAATGCGGTCCACACAAAATGTTACTGCGGACTGCACAAGGGCAGCGTGGATCGCACAGAATCGATCGCGGTCCGCACTGAGTGCCCAGAATCAGCACTAACTTAGGGTTCAATGTATATTGATTTTAAGTCCAATTTTTCACCTAAGTAAGGTCCCTAAGTGATTGCCTTGTCTTTTTAACTATCTAATCCTATATTAAAAAAGCAATTGACTACCCTAACTTAACAAATTGAAGGCAATACGGGAAGAAAAGAGTAATAGACAAGTAAAACAAAAAGTAAAGAAAAAATAACAAAATTAAAACAATGAAAAAGAAGTTAATGTCACTAGATGTGAGAATAAATGAAGATTAACAATTCCAAGCACTTAATTATGAGCAACAGGACAGATGAACAGTGATTTAAGAGTTCTGAGAGTCAAGAGATTGAAAAGTGTAACAGGAGGGCCTCAGGCCCTATTTATAGAAAAGGACCTGGGGCCCAGCTCACCAACCCAATATGGACCGCATAAAATGGATTGCGTTCCACACCACACAGCATTTTTCAATTTCAAACGGGCAAACCATTGTGGTCCGCACAAAATACCATACGGCCACAGTGGGCTACTACGGACCGTACAAAATGTAATGCGGTCGCGGTGGAAAACTTCAGAGAGCTAGACTCCTTCATCAGTGCAATCCGCACTAAATGTAGTGTGTACACATTGAAAACTTCAGAGGCTTGAACACTTTTTCCACTATGTCCTGCACTGCATCAACATAAGCCTGTAACATCTCATAATCAGTCAATCCAAAAGTAAATCCTATACTACAATGAAAATCAAAGAAAAACAAGAAGAATAACACATGGGTTGCCTCCTAAGAAGCGCCTGATTTAACGTCGTGGCACGACGTGTGTTACCATCAAATCATTTGAGATGAAGAAGCGCCACCACAAACTATCATCAAACCTTTCAAGATAATCTTTGACTCGGTGCCCATTAACTATAAAGACCTATCCATTTTTGTTTTTCAAATCAAGAGCACCAAAAGGGGTCACCAACACCACTTCAAACGGTCCAATCCATTTTGACTTAAGCTTTCCCGGAAACAGACGTAGCTGGGAGTTAAACAAGAGAACCAAATCACCCACTTTGAACTACTTGATACGAGCATATTTATCATGAAGGTACTTCATCTTGTCCTTATACAAGGACGAACTGGATTTGTCATGGAATCTGAATTCATCAAGTTCATTGAGCTGCTCCACACAAAGATTAACTGCAATATCCCATTCAAGATTTAGCTTCCTCTAAACCCACGTGGCCTTGTGCTCTAACTCAACCGGTAGGTGGAAAGCTTTCCCAAACATCAACTGATACAAAGACATACCAATCAGAGTCTTGTAAGCAGTCCTATAAGCCCATAAAGCGTCATCCAACTTCTTTGACCAATCGGCCCTATTAGCATTGACCGTCTTTGACAGTATGCTCTTGATTTTCCTGTTGGAGACTTCCACTTAGCCACTTGCTTAAGGATGATAGGGGTAGAGACTTTGTGATTGACACCATATTTTGCAAGTAAGGAATCAAAAGATCTATTACATAAGTGAGACCCCCCATCACTAATAATCGCACGAGGAGTGCCAAACCTTGTGAGAATGCTTTTCTTGAGAAATGCAACAACACTCTCGGCTTCGTTGTTAGGAAAAGACACGACTTCAACCAATTTGAGACATAACCAACCGCCAGAAGAATGTAAGTGTTCCCATAAGATCTAACAAATAGGCCTATGAAATCAATGCCCCATACATCAAAGATATCCCCTTCAAGAATGGTATTGAGAGGCATCTCATCACTTTTAGAAATTCGACCCGCTCTTTGGCATTCGTCACACCTCTTTACAAAATCACCCGCATCTTCGAACAAAGTTGGCCAATAAAACCTACAACTAAGAACTTTTGAGGCAGTCCTCACCCCACCGTGATGACAACCATAGGGTGAGGAATGGCAAGCCTCTAAGATACTCAATTGTTCCTCATCCGGGACATACCTTCGGATCACACCATCAGTGCAAATCTTGAACAAGTACAACTCATCCCAATAGAAATCCAAACTATTCTGTTTCATCTTCTTCCTTTGGTTAGAAGAGAGATCACACGGGATTATACCGATCACAAGGAAATTAGCAACATCGGCAAATCATGGCATATCATTCACCGACACTGAAGGAGTTGTTCGTCGGGAAATGAGTCATTGATCTCTAGGCCATCATGAGGCCTCCCCTCCTCCCTAGCAACAATGCCAAATTGTGATCGAGTCCAACCCTGCACTACTATTGAGTAACGAGAGAGGTCGAAGTAGCTTTTACCCAATTTAGGGTCGGGATCGATTTCCTTAGGGAGCTAGAAGTTGGAGTCGGGTTTCTATCTAATCAAGAGTTGTATATGTTTTCCAAGTTACACTTCAAAACATTTTTGGGTTTTTGTTTACTTCTAATTATATAAACTACAATGCTCAATTAAACTAAACTAAGCTAAGATTAAACTATTGCGAGTTGTTGAAATGGGTAAAAGGCACTAGGGTAATGACTTTCGCCTAGGTGGTCAATTGACGGATACTTGAGTCTCAGGCATGATTGACATATTTGGGGAGTATAATATAACCGTTGCATGATTATACCCACTCTACACCTCTCGGTGGTTTGAGTGAGTTTTCCCGAATTGACATTCTCAAGACCTATTGGGTATGCACATTTGCACAAGAAACCATGGTTCAAGTCGGGTATTACTATCTCTAGGTTTAACTCTTTAATTTGGGCTATCAATCTCTTCAGTACACCCCAATTCCTTGTTGGACGAATTTCAGAGACTTAGGCTCTCTTTCTCAAGAAGAGCCAAAGTTAACTAAACACAAACTAGTGTTTGCAACCACTAATTCAATAATTAAACATGAAATTATCCCAAATATCAAACACCCATAATAAATCTATCCCTAAAACATAAGATCCATTAATTACCCATACTAGGGTTGAGACACAACCCTAGCTTATGGGTCTAGCTACTCATAATTGAAGAAAAAAACAAAGAAATAGAGGAAGAAGAACTCATATTAATTAATTACTAAGATAAACAAGAAGATTCAATGCTAGAATCTAGGTAAAATTCCCCAAAATAGCTAAAGACTTCGAACCCACGAGCGCATATCACAACTAAAACTATCTGATAACCTAAAAATGGGAAAAGAAGCTATTTATACTAAACTAAAAAATTTGGACAGAAATACCCTTGCGGGGCTAATGTGGATCGCACAAAATCACGTGCGGCTACACAAAAGGCTCTAGACTTGAAAATCAAACTCTATGAACAGGGGCAATGCGGAGCATACAGAATCGAGTGCGGCCGCAGTGGCTTCTTGTGCAGTCCGCATGAAATGGAGAATGGACCGAATTGTCTTCAATCTCCAAAACTAGAGACTCTCTGATTCTTGGTTCTGCGGACCACACTTAATTGAGTTTGGCCGTATTGATCCCAATGCAGACCTCACAAAACCTAGTGTGGCTGCATTGCCGTTTTTCCTGAATATCATACTCTCTGATCCTTACTTGGGCGGACCGCACATAATGGTGTGGGGCCGCATTGGCCTTGTTGTGCCTGTGCTTTGTCTTATCTTGATACTTGTGCACGTTTAACTCCTTTTGAGCTGATCTTTGACACCTTGTCACCTTGTTGATCAAACCTACAATCAAACACAACTTGTGAGCTTTTAGGACTATTTTGTACACATTTCTAATCAAAACTTAAGCAAGAAGGAGTATAAAATGTATCAAAATCCTTAGTTATCATGGACCGCAGAAGCGGTCAAGTGATTGTAGTTGCGAGGAGCGAGCTGGGCAGTGTGTTCTTTTAAAAATGAGGGTTTGGCTCATTTTCACCATTTTTCCTCCATGTGAGCCGTTTTAGATCAACTTTGGAGTGCCATTTTCATCACCAAGCATGAGTTAAGGGGATTATGTTAGTTTTGAGTTAAATACATTGATTTTGTATAGATTTTAGCATAAAAATTGGTTGAAACTTGGGGTTTAGGGGAAAACCTAAAATATTGGTATTTTTGGATTTTGACCACCATTTTTGGAATGAAATTAAGAGTAAATTACATAATTGAGTTCGTAAGGTTATGGGTATACTTTATCTTCCAAAAATTTTGGAATCCGGGCACGTGGTCCTGAGGGCGATTTTGTCAACCTTTCGATCGGGGTGTGAAATTGTTATAAATTGGATTATTATGAGTAATTGAACTTGTATTAATGGGTATATATAATTATTGGCTAGGTTTGGAACGTTGTGTATCAATTTGAGTCTTCGAAAGGGCGTGGAATGCCAGTGATGGAATTTCGGAGCGAGGTGAGTCTCTTTTCTAACCTTGTAAGAGTGAATTGTTCCCATAGGTGAATTAATTAGATTTGTGCTTCTATTTGTGAGGGCTACGTACGCACGAGGTGGCGAGAGTTCGTGCGTAGCTACTATTATGTTTAAGTCCGGGTAGTCTATGACCCAAAAGCATGTTACACCTGAAATATTTGTAATCTTATTGACAATTTAAATTTCTTAAATCATATCGAATTAGTAAATAAATTTTCTAAAAGGTTTAATCTCATTTTGTTAACCGGTAAAAGAGAAATTTCCATTTCCTTGGATAATTGTTCCTTGATGACTTCTTGATTGACTGTCTGTGTTTAATTTTGGAACGTACCGAAAGCCTCTACAAATTAAATAGATGCATCTATGGTCCGCGCCATTTGACCCTCTACCAGTGCACATATTAAATATTTTTTGGATTGGGCCCTACGACTTCAGCATGATTTGCGCATGATTGTAATGCTTGCTTCAGATTTAGAAATTGTTATTGCCTCACTGGTCTGAGATGAATTGATAAATAATTTATTATGAATTTGGAGACTTCTAAATATAAAAAGGAATGTTTACTTATTTCTTGACTTACTTGAGTTTACTGTCAATTTTAATAAATCTATGATTATTCGTATTATTAATATATTATTTTTTGATTACTAGTAAGTTCGAAGTCGACCTCTCATCTCTACCTCTTCGAGGTTAGACGGGATACTTACTGGTTACACGTTGGTTTTTTACTCATACTACACTTGTTGTACATTTTTGTTGCACAGGCACATGTATGTCTAGTGGCCTAGTTGGGCGCAGTGACATGGTTGATACAAACATTTAGGTGAGCTGCACCTCTCGAGACGGCCTGCATCCAGTAGAGCCTCCTTCAGATTATTGTACTGTATTTTCTTTTCTGTCCAATTTGTATTCCAGATAGTTGTTGTATTACATTATTTCCTAGAAACTTATAATGCACTTGTGACACCGGGTTCTGAGATAATTATGGGGTATTCTGTATTAACTTCTAAACAATCTTTTATTTATTTTGAAAGATTATCTTTTACTAGACAAATTGAAGAAAAATCATAGTTTTCACAATTATTTAAATGAGAATTTAATTACGTATTTATGATTGGCTTGCCTGACAACGATGTCTGGAACCATTATGACCCTTAGTGGATTCCGGGTCATGACATAAAATATACGAGCAATTACATAGATTCACAAGAAGTAATAGTATATAAATAAAAGATAAATAATGTACAAAAAATATTTTAAAATTAAAAAGAATAAAAAGTAAAAACAAAATAAAAAGAATTAAAATTTCACGACCCAAAATCCATTAAAGTTCCTGATGGCGCCTGATGGCGCCGGACACCGCTGTTAGGCAAGCCAACATTTAATAGTTAGTTAAATTCTCATTTTAATACTTTTGAAATCATAAATTTTCTTCAATTTAACTAGTGAAAGATGAACTTTACAGAATAATAATAATATTTTCCGATTTCAATACTGAATATCCTATAATCATCCCAGAAACAGGTGTCACAAGTGCATGAGCATTTACTAGGAACTAAATTAAAATTCAATAACTGTCCAGAATACAAATTTAGGACAGAAAAAAATGCAAATACTACGGAGGAGACTCTGCTGGATGTAGATCTTAACATAAGATATAGCTCACCTGAATCCCCGTATCAACCATGTCGCTACACCCACAAGGCCACTATATATACATGTACCTGCACAACAAAATGTACAACAAGTTTAGTATGAGTAATCGTAAACAACGTGTACCCAGTAAGTATTCAGTCTAACCTCGAAGAAGTAGTGACGAGAGGTCGACTCCGACACTTACTACGGCCAACAATAATATATTGATAATGCAATTAATTGTGGATTTTATAATACGATTGTATACTTAATAACATGAAACAAGTATACAATTTTGTTATTAATTGGTGATTTTCAAATTTATTTTCATCATTTATCCATTTATCTCAGGCCAATAGGGAAATATTAGTTATTACAAATACCAAAGCAATCAATTCAATCATGCACAATTCATGCCGAGGTCGTACGTCCCGATCAAACATAGTATTTAAAATGTGCATTGTCGAGGGTTGAATGGCGTGAACCATAGATGCATCTATTTAATCTGTCGAGGCATTTGGCCCGCTCAAATAAAGTAAAATATGATCAAACAATCAATCAAGATTCATCGAGCAATTATCCAAGGAAATGGTAAGTCCTCTTTTTACGGTCAAGAAAATGAAGTTTAACCTTTTAGCAATTCATTTACCAAGTTAGATATGGTTTAAGCAATTTCATACAATAAGGTTACAAATATCGCAAGTATAGCATGCTTTTGGGTCCTAGACTACCCGGACTTAAGCATAAGAGTAGCTACGTACGGACTCTCGTCACCTCGTGCGTACGTAGCCCCCACAAATAGAAGCACATATTGAATTATTTCACCTATGGGGTTAATTCCCTCTTACAAGGTTAGAAATAAGACTTACCTCACTCTGAATCTCCAAAACCGTCTCCCAAGCCCTTTTGACAACCCAAACTGATGCCCTACGCTCCAAAACTAGTCCATAAATTAGCAAACCCATAAATATATACTCTAACACTCATCATAATCCTATATACAATAATTTTCCAACTCCGTTTGCAGAGTTGATAAAATCATCTTCGGGCCCACTTGCCTGGATTCAGAAAATTTTCAAAGATAAACTTTACCCATAACCTCACGAACTAAACTATATAATTTATTCTCAATTCCATGCCCAAATACATTTTCAAAAATCCAAAATACCAGATGCTAGGTTTTTAAATTTTTCATGCTTGAATCCATAATAACACAATGTATTTAACTTACAAATTGTGGGATTAACTTACCTTGACATAGATGATGAAAACCCCCACTTGAAGCTCTCAAAATTCTTCCAACCAAGAGAGTGTAGGCTAAATCTCCGCTTTAAAGAAACCTCACTATCTGGCCCATTTTACGCACGTACGGATCCCTTAGTGCGGATGCGTACCAGCACCTGCGCTCACCATGCTTCCACTCTTATTATCGCACCTGCGACACCTTGCGGAATACCCTTAGCACCTGTGTCATTGCCATACTTCTCCCAAACCACACATGTGACCATTTCCTTGCTTCTGCGGTCACGCACCTGCAGTTAAACTTGTACAAGTGTGATTCATTAAGTACAGAACTGGTGCACTTCAGCCATTCCTTAAGTCCAAAACTTGCTCTGTTAACCATCGGGGACCTACCCCATACCCCCAAAACCTTAACCAAATATATGAACATGTCCCAAAATAAATTACAAACTTAGTCCAGCCTTCAAATCACATCAAACAACGCTAAAACCATGAATCACACTCCAATTCAAGCTTAATGAACTTTAGAACTTCTACTTCTACATTCGATGTCGAAACCTAACAAATCATGTCCAATTGACCTCCAATATTGCACACAAGTCATATTCAACATTACAAACATACTTCAACTTTTGGAATCGGAATCCGACGCCGATATCAGAAAGTCCACTTCTGGTCAAACTTCTCAAAAACCTTCAAATTTCTATCATTCGCAAATTCACTTCAGGACATGCTCCAAATACCAAAATCACCACACAGAGCTATTCTCAGACTTGGAATCCCAAACGGGCATTAATAACATTGAAAATCACTTCAACCCAAATTTATAAAATGCTTCCAAAATGCTAACTTCCACAATAGGTGCTGAAATGCTATCGGGTGATCCAAAACCCAATCCGGACTTACGCCCAAGTCCAAAATCATCATAAGAACTTGTTGGAACCATCAAATCCCGATTCCGAGGTTGTTTACTCAAAACAAATCCTTAGTCAGATTCTTCTAACTTAAAGCTTCTGAAATGACAATTCTCTTTCCAAATCAACTCCGAAAATCTCGAATTTCAATTTTGACCATGCGTAAAAGTCATGGTACTTGAAGTAAAGTTGCTCATGGCCTCAAATCGCCGAATAATACACTAGAGCTCAAAATGACCTGCCAGTTCGTTACATTGTCTCCCACTTAAACATACGTTTGTCCTCAAACGTACTGAGAACAATTCTAGAGTTGTCCGAAATCACTGTTAAACACCTCGAGCACCTACCTGCGCTACCACAACTCAGTTGAGCATACTATCTCAAGTCAGTATGAAGATTCTCCCTTTTATTTGATCAAATAAGCCTTAGAGCCAAATTCCAACATCCGAAATTCTCTACCAGGTCCAATATTCTCGTCTCACCCAGTACAAGCTACTTAGGCAATAATGATAAGTTGATATTTTACCAACTTATCTTGTCTTTAAACCTATATGTTTGCTAAGTTTTAGTGATAAAATCGTGTGTTTAATGTCATTTACTTCTATTTTTCAAGTTGTATGTGATTTAGAAGTAATGGTGAAGAAACCAAGTGAAAACAAGTCAAAAAGCAGCTAAAATGGATAATGAGAACCTGCCCAGTAATTTACTCTTCGTAAACATGAAAAAGAATGAAGCCAGAACTTCGTAAATGTGAACAACCAAACGCGAACGCGAAGAATTATAATTCAAACCTTTGCGAACGCGAAGGAGTAAACACGAAAGCGAAGCTCAAGAAACACAAACCTTCGCGAACGCGAAGAAGAAAATGGGCAAAAAATCTGGGCGGTTTTGGAAATTCACAATTTTGACCCCAAACTATTTAATACCCAAAACCAGCTCATTTGTGAACATATTTTGGTATATTTTCAGTTCTATAGACTAGAGAGAACAAGGTGGAAGCTAGGGTTTTGCACACAATTTTGGGTTTTGAAGATTTCAAGCTCGTGGTTAAGGATTTCTTACCCATTTATGATTATTTCTTCATTTCCTTGATTTGTATTGAATATTTAAGTGTGTAATATTTATTTCCAACACCTGAATCTTGTTTGTGGACATATTCATAGTTAGAGTGTGTATTAAATACCTTGTTGTGCTTATGTATTGAATGATTTTCACTTATTTATGAAGTGAGTTGTTGTTTCTTTAATTATTCTTATTCTTTAATGTTTCCAAAGGGATTACCTTACCCTAGGAATCACCCATTAACACCGAACTAAATTTGAAAAAGATAATTTGGGGGTGGAAAAGATTAATTAACAAGAACTTGAGGCATTAGCCCTCATTTTATAGATTCTACCTAGAGATAGAATTGAACTACTTGTAGCCATATCCGGGTGTGCTTAATCTTTTTATTGTTTTAGGGATAATTCAATTAGGAAGCCTTATTAGTCTTTGGAAGAAGCTAATATAGAATTATTACCCATGGCTAATTAACATAAACTCGTTCATATTTGTAAATCGTGAAATACATTGGATCGTTACTTGAGTGTAATGTCTGATGCAACCATGCTTGTAGCCATTGATCATTTACTTGATTTCTAGGTTAGTTTACATTTCCTCATTTAGGTATAAAACATTTTCTAAACCAAAATATAAGTGTTTGGCATTGCGTGATAATTAATAATTCTCTTACATTCCTAATGGCATGTATATTGTTCTCTGTGGAATTCGACCCTGAGTTATCCTTCGCAAATTATATTGCATGCGACCATGTCCATTTACTTTTTAGTAGTGGATTTGGACGTCATCAAAATTGGCGCCGTTGCCGGGGAACAATTTGGCATAATTTAGGTTATTTGAGAAATAAGCGTAAGTGCTTTGGTACAAACTTGTGAATATTTGTGTAATTAAATTTTCTTACCATGGTCTATATTTTTCTTGTTTATTTTCTTATTTTTGGAAAATGGGATCATCTAATGAAAATTGGTCGGATGGTAGCTGCTCGTACTTTGATGACCCTTGTCCTTATTATGGAGGACCACACTCGTGGAAAAATTGTTTAAATTCTCTCGGGGGTGGATTGTGCGCATAATCTCAAACCCATGAGTGGAGAATTTGTGATAAGTGTGGTTGTCAAAATGGTCACTGGGAGTATTGTGCTTATTTGTCCTTCCCTTCCCCAAGCCCCTGCTATGATGATTCTACTTTTTGTGATGAAAATTATAGGGCTATGGAAGTGGAAGAAATTTAGCATGGTCAAAATGGAGAGTTCAATCTCATGTTAGAATGCCTACTTGAAGGAAGAAACAAAGAACAAAGTGCCTTGGAGGAGTTTTTGGAAAATAGTCTCCAAAATGACTTGGCACTTGAAAGGTTGAACTTCCAAATGGAGGAAATGCTTCAAGCTTTAGAGGTCCAAAAATCCTCGGAAGTTAATGATAGCTAATAATCTTCCTTATATGTGGAAGGCGAAAATCCTTCTTGGCGCTTGATCAAAACCAAGAAGAACTCTCAAATGCTCAAAATGAGAAGATGATGCTCATGTTGGACACCATTCTTGAAAACTAGGATAAGCATAACTTTGTACTCGAGGACTTGAAACAAGGCTTGGCTTACAATGATGAACATATCCGCACTTTGGAAGATCAAATGAAAGTATTGGTTGAGACTCACTATGCCCACTAACTTGTGAGTGTGGAAGGAAGTCAAGAAGAATCTGATCTCGAGGAAGAAATTGAGCTCTACTTTGAGGAATCAAGAATTGAACATCTGCCAACCGACTCCATGAGTGTTAGTGATGCTAAGAAAAATATGAAATTAGAGTCAACTGGTGTAAATGAAAATTTTGTTGAGATTGACTCTAGTCCGGGGGAAAAAGAGGATGTCGAAATTCGGGAAGAACTGCAATTTGGAGGGTTGATGTCACATTCCAAGCATTTTTCAACATTCAAATTGTGTGGTGATATGGGTATTGAACTACACGAGTCAATGAGGGATTGCGAGGAGGAAATACAAAAACCATACATCTTACAATTTGAGGGAACAAGAAGGAAAAATGACATTCCTCACATGAAAGCCAAGAAGTGCAAAATGAAGAAATTAAGTCTTGGGTTGATCATATACTTACCACCCCCCACCGGTCGTGGTCACAAGCTTGATTCCAAGTTGGGTGCCCAATTCATATCGCCCAAGTGGTAAAGTTGTGTTGCGCCGTGCCACGACATTAAATGTGGCGCTTGGTGGGAGGCAACCCAATGTTTTTCAAAAAATGTAGTCATTTTTTAACTTTTTTTTTTAGAATAGCTTATAATATTATTTGTAACTAATCTGCCAAGTTTTAGATTTTTTTGAGTTGATTTGACCAGGTCGGGGTGCTCCAGAGAGCCAAAACCAGTAACTACCAGAACTGTAGAAGTGCAGAAAATAATAACTCTTCTCGTTCGCGTGGACTTACCACGTTCGCGTAGGTTTAGAAAACCTTAAACCTTCGCGTTCACGTGAATAGCACTCGCGTTTGTGACTTTCAACAGCGTTTACCCTTCGCGTAGGCAACAGGACCCTCGCGAACGCATAAGGTCAGGTAACTTAAAATACAAAAAGCCTACTGGAAATGAGAAATTCACCCCCTCTGTTCAAACAACAGTCCCCTCTACTCCTTAAGACCCCAAAAATCAAATCATCCAGAATCTTCAAGGTGTTTTTGCAATTTTCTATCTCCATTCTCAAGGTATGTGATTTCTTCGCTTCCTTCTTAAATATTTCTTCTCTTTCTTGGTGTGAAACAATGGAAGAAAATCCATGGTTGATTAGGGTTCAAAAAGTGTTTTGATCTTAAATGTCAAATTTGTGTGTTAAATTTGTTGTGCTTGCTGGGTGAGGTTGGTTGAGTGTGAGTGTTTGTTTTTCAAGAAAAATTTAGGCAAGATCTGTTGTCTTTAATTGAACAAAAAAAAAATAGGGCACCCCAACTGTTTGAAAAAATGTCTAAAAGAAAGTTAGGTCCGGGCGAGGAAGATGACCTTTGCGAACGCGAGGGTCTTCCCGTAAACGCTAAGGCAAAACAGTGGGGCAGAAATTTTTGACCTTCGCGAACGCAACGGTATCTTCACAAACGTGAAGGTCTAATATTCGGCAAAAAAAAATTTCTTTTTAAGAAAGCAGTGGTCTGCTCACGAACACGAAGAGCAACCACTGGCAGCCCCAAAATTGGCAAAAACAATTAGCTTCGCACAGCTCTGCCCGAGACCTTTTTTGCCCATTTATTTAGCCTAAATACTTCCTAATACATTATTTTAAGTGTTTGTATGAGCTTTTAACATTGTTGGTCTATTTTGTAGGTACTTTAGGCTTAAAATGGATCTGGAACATAATGAAATTGTGCAAGAACATGTCTTTGGAGCTGAACAAGAAGAACCCTTTGACCATGAACGGTTTCTATCTGCGGCATGTTAGTGGAGATACGATGAACTCTTGTTCAAGACCATCATCCGGGAAAGAGGCATAAACTTGGAAAAATTCAAAGCTAAAATGTCGGGCTTCTACATGCACTTGATAGAAAGCAGGTGGATTTGTTTTGCCGAGAAACCAAATAATGCCAACCATACAATAGTTCTGGAATTCTATGCAAACGCCTTGAGGACCGACTTCCCAGGTGCCTTTGTTACTACTGTGAGAGGCGTGCAAGTCTTAAGCCCTGAGATAACCAATGATATTTATGTCCTTCCCAATGTTGATAATGAGGTCTACAGAGACATATACAAAGTAGGAGGAAACCAGTGGCTAGTGGATAAGTTACATAATAGCACAAGGGAGTTGATTCGCATGATTTCATGGCTGAGGCAAAGACATGGCTCTCCATTATCTGTTTAAGAGTGTCGCCCTCTATAAATGACACTGATATGACACCAGACAGGGAACTGATAATTGCTGCTATCTTGGATGAACTACCTGTGAACGTGGAGGAACACATTGTCCGAGAAATTGAGGAATGATGTTAAGAAAGGTCCAGGAAAGCAGATGATCCATCCCTTGCTAAAAAGGGGACCCAGTGACAAGCAGAAAAAGAGGAGAACTGATGTTGCTTCCTTTTCATTTGGGTAGTTCTCTAAGGACACCACTAATCCCGTCGGATCCTTTGCAGCTTTATCACGGTTCTTAGACCCCATGGGACCACTCCAGTCCAGTCCTCACACTATGCGCCACTTATCCAGTTAGATATATGGAGTAGATGCGCATATTAGGTAGCTTATAGCTAGCCTCCCACTGTCCCTCCTGGGGCTGGCATATATATTGGGACTGCTGCCCCACCATCCATGGAGGATGTGGTCAAAGAGCAAAAAGCTATCACGGGTAAGATGGAGGCCGTTAACACCAGGTTAGAGAACATGAGTTGCCGGCAAGGGAAGATTGAGAAGAGGAAGAGAAAGTTCAAGGAGCATGAGAAGAAGAAAAGCAAAAATCTGTCCAAGATGATGCAAAAGCTGAGTACATTTTGTGGTTCACATGAATCGGAGGATGATGATGATGCAGACGTGGAGCTCAAATTTCCCACCACCTCCAGCTCCAACTGACGCAGCATTCAGGGAGCACTTTCCACCATTTTACTCTGTCATGTTTAGTTGCATTGGGGACATTGCAACATCATTGGTTGGGGGTGGCTTCTTGTATAACTGTGGTGCTTGTATAATTTTGGATAACTATGGGTAAGGCAGATTGGTACTGTGGTTATTTTCATTTTGTTGTTATTATATTTTCATGTGATGTGTGATATTATTATGTTTATTAGCTTCTTAACTTCTTTTGTGTGTGTGTGTATATATATATATATATTTTGTTTTAGTTACTTGATGTTTATTAGCTTCTTAGTTTTGGTTATTAGCTTCTTAATTTTTTTTATTTATATAGTTTGTCTTATGTTAGTGGCGATATCCTTGATTTTCTTTATACCATGGTTCTTTTTCCAAGGATGCCAATTTTCTTCTTGAACTGGGTAACTGTAAAAAAAATTGTTGACTTTTCCCGATGATAGATATATAGACAACTTTCTTAAGGGAATTAGTCTTGTAGTTTAGATATAGCTATGTTAATATTATGAAGAATAAATGGCTTGGGTTGGAGTTTGTGACCATTAAACAAGTTGTGGCTTGCTTGGTACCAACATGATTCAAACCTCAGCATATGAATTTATGGTTGTTGAAAAAGAAAAATAATTGAAGTAAAGATGTAATTACTTTTAGACTCAAATTTTGGCTCTTTGATTCACTAAATAGCTTCCTATGCTATAGGTAACCTCTTTGAGGCATTGGTTTCTATTGGATTTTGTATTTCTATTCCACTTGAGTATTCATGTGCCATGTGTGATAAGATTTATTGTGAATTCTTTTGTATTACTTATAGTCTAGAACTTTTCCGGAATGTACTTCAAGGCGAAATCATAAACTAACTTGGTTTGAAAAATGATATTAGGCCTTCCTTAGACCGCCATTGTGCCTTAAATTTCCTACCCTTGGATATTTTTCTTAGTCAACCAATTTCGAGCCTTTAACCTTGTTCTTTGGCAACCATATTACAAGCTTTATTCCTTTGTTCTTTATTGATCTAGATTTTGGAACCCTATCTCCCTAAGTACTTTGAAAGTATAAACATAGGCAAAAAGTCTATGTTTGGGGGTGAAGGTTGAAAAAGTTGTGATATGAAAGTTGTTTAAAAGGTGGAAGGTAGAAAAAAAAACCTTGACTTTGAAAAGGAAGGAAGAAAAAAAAGGATAAATATAACAAGAAGTTGTGAATAAAGGGAAGATTAGGTGTGGAATGAAAACTGAAGAAAGGATGGAAATTGTTTTTGAAGGAAGTGGACTTTGATTGCAAATTTTGTAGTGCTTGGGGAGGTTTTGAGTCACTCTTACCCAAAATTGTGCCCTACCTTAACCAAAAGCCTAAACTATAACTCTTTAAGTCCTAATTGATTTTGAACCGAGTATGTATACATTAGTGGAGAAATACATTAAGGGGCAAGCCTATGGTACTACATGTATGCATTTGAACATCTTTGAGAGAGTGATAGTTAATTCTTTCCATTCGATATCCCATGTGTGTTTAAATTGCAATTTAAAAGTTGGGATTCTCTCTTAAATGTGAGGGCACATGATATTTGAGTTGTGAATTTAATCCCATTTTCAGTTGGAAGGAATGACCAAAGAAAGTTAACTATGATATAGAGGCAAAGTGTGAAGCTTTAGTGTCATGACTTGATTTCTACTTTGATTTGCATTAGTGATTGAGCACTTGAAATGTAATGAAGTTCATAAGAAGTGTTTGATAATTCATATGCTTTGGAGTAATTGTTGGTACCAATCGAAGTCATATTTTTTTGCTTATAATAGACCTTTTTGGCTTGGCATGATATGGATGCATGGTTGAGTTAACTACTTGGGAGGAGATTTGTCGCTTTCATTGCTTGAGGACAAGCAATAGTTTAAGTTTGGGGGTTTGATAAGTTGATATTTTACCAACTTATCTTGTCTTTAAACTTATACGTTTGATATGTTTGAGTAAAAAAATAGTGTATTTAATGTCATTTACTTCTATTTTATAGGTTGTATGTGATTTAGAAGTAATGGTGAAGAAACCAAGTGAAAACAAGTCAAAAAGGAGCTAAAATGGACAATGAGAACCTGCCAGTGATTTACTCTTCGCGAACGCGAAGAAGCAGGAAGCCAGACCTTCGCAAACGCTAAGGACCAAACGCGAACACGAAGTATCAGTACTCAAACCTTCGCGAACGCGAAGCTCAAGAAACATAAACCTTCGCGAACGCGTAGGTATACTTGTGAACGCGAAGAAGAAAATGGGCGGAAAATCTGGCAGTTCTGGAAATTCACAACTTTTACCCAAAACCATTTAATACCCAAAACTAGCTCGTTTGTGAACATCTTTTGGCATATTTTCAGTTCTAAAGATTAGAGAGAACAAGTAGGAAGCTAGGGTTTTGCACACACACTTGGGTTTTGAAGATTTCAAGCTTGTGGTTAAGGATTTCTTACCCATTTATGTTTATTTCTTCATTTCCTTGCTTTGTCTTGAATATTTAAGTGTGTAGCATTTATTTCCAACACTTGAATCTTATTCATGGAAATATTCATAGTTAAAGTGTGGATTAAGTACCTTGTTCTTTAATGTTTCCAAAGGGATTAGCTAACACTAGGACTCGCCCATTATGTCACGACCCCAGTTCGCCCTCCATGAACTGTCGTGACGGCACATAGTCCCTACAACTAGGTAAGCCTAACAAGTGTGGAAAAACAATCGAAACCTTGTCGAAATTATAACATAAAACCAATATTTAACAAAATGGAAACTAAATGTAAAATTCCACTCGTCACATACAACACAATATCTCAAACTTCTACAATACTATCCCAAAACCCAAAAACTCACGGGAACAAAATATGAGAGAATTATAGTAAAATGCTCTAACTCCAGAATGTCTACATCAACAGCATGATAGAAGGTCTAGTACTACAAGATAGAATAAAGATAGAGACTCTTTGGTCAGCGGACGCAGTAGATGTAACTCGAAGTCTCCAAAGCTCTCCTTGCCTTAAGGATGGTAAGCCTATGCAGCAGTACCTGGTTCTGCACATGAAAAACATGCACAGAAAGGGCATGAGTACACCACAGCGGTACTCAGTACGTGACAAGACTAACCTCGATTAGCTAGTGACGGGGAAAGTCAGGGCCCTACTGAGGTTAAATAAGATATAGGTTTTAACAGTGTGAAATGACAGTGTAATTAAATAACACATGATATAAAGGACAGCAACAACTATTACAAACAACAAGTAAAACACAGTAAAAGATATAACTCAGTTCCGAGATAACAACCGGGGATCTCCCAGGATACCGTCCTATAGTCCCAAATATAAAAACCATATCCAGTGGATCTCATGGGTGCAGTCCTAGAGTCCAACTCATAAATGTGTAGGGGGATCTCCTGGAATGCAATTCTGTAGTCCCAAAGTAACATACAGAGGAGCTCCCGAGACATCGTCTAGTAGTCCCAAATAAAGTGTAGGGGGGTCTCCTGGGATACCGTTCCGTAGTCCTAAAGTAAATACACAACAACAACAAGAATTCAATCCAATAAATTTCATATCAAAGTGAAGCAGGTAATCCTAACCTAGCATGATTCACATAGTACAATTAAGGCAGTTAAGATACATAGAGCAATTTAGTCAAGTAGACATGTTTCTCTAAGCTACAATAGGTTTGATATCCAAACAGTGTAAGGAAGGAAAAGAGGAACACAATTCAAGGCTATTTTTAAAGAAAAACCGTATTTCCAACAATTAGCACAAGTGCGTGCTCATCACCTCACGCACGAGGCATTTCAATTATCACAATATCAATCCTAAGGGGAAAAGTCCCCCACACAAGGTTAAACAAGTCACTTACCTCGAATAAAGCTCAAATCATCTTGAAACCACGCCTTTGCCACGAATATCTGAATCCAAATGGACCAAATCTACTAAATTCATTTGCATAATGTAAATAACACTTCATTTCTCAAATTTCTCATCACTAATTAGGTCTTTAATCACATAAAAATGAGTTATGAAGTCAAAAATGTTACCTCCAAGTGGTTCCCCTTGAATCCCTCTTCAACCCGCTTCAAAATCGCCTAACAATGGAGGAAACTAGCCCAAGACTCGTGAAATAAGCATTTTAAAACATTCTGTCCAGTTCTGCCTTTTCTTCAATGCGATCGCGAAGCAAAAAATTTTAATTCCCAAAAATAACACTATGTGAACGCGACAGGGACCCCGCAAACGTGATGTTTTTGCCTCTCACACCTACGCGAACATGAACACCCTAATGCAAACGCGAAGAAAAAATTCCTCTTGGACCCTTCCGATCCCATTCTTTATACGCGATCGCGGACAACTTCACGCAAACGTGAAGCAAAGGATCCCAGGATTCCTCGAACGCGAAGCCTCACACGTGAATGTGAAGGCTTAAATCTAGCCTTCATCAATTCCTCATAAGTGATAGCGATACACCTCACGCGATAGCGAAGGGTTAATTTTTCGGCAACAACTGATCCAATTTTTTCAACTTAGAAATGGTCTGATTGACCACCCGAAACTCACCCGAGGCCGCCGGGACTTCGACCAAAAGCAGTCACACATCCTAAAACCTTATTCCAACTTGTTCCAATCATCAAAACACCTCAAACAACATCAAACTACTCAAAACACATCGGATTCAAGTCTAAGTTTCTAAAATCTTCCGAAATACGCTTTTGATCAAAACCCCAACCAAAACACATCCGAATGACCTGAAATTTTGCACACACATCCCAAATGACAAAACGAAGCTACTGCAACTGTTGGAATTCCATTTCGACCCCCGGATCAAAATCTCACTATCGAACCAGACACTTTCAAAATTTATTTTTTTGGCATTTCAAGCCTAAATTAGCTACGGACCTCCAAAACAAATTCAACAACGCCCCTAAACCCGAAATCACCTAACAGAGCTAATGGAACCATTGGACTTTCATTCCGATTCCATCTTCACACTATTCCGACTACGGTCAATTTTCCAATACTTAAGCTCGCATTTCAGGACTAAGTGTCCCAAAATTCTTCGAACATCCCGGCAAATTGAAATAGCAGAAATAAACTTGGGAAAACCGGTTAATAGGGGATCGGGGCGTAAATTAAAAAAAAAAGGACCGGCCAGGTCGTTACACATTAACACCGAATTAATTTTGGAAAAGATAATTTGGGGTTGGAAAAGATTAATTAACAAGAACATGAGGCATTAACCCTCATTTTATATATTCTACCAAGGGATAAAATTGAACTACTTGTAGCCACATCCGGGTGTTCTTAATCTCTTAATTATTTTAGGGATAATTCAATTAGGAAGTATTGTTAGTCTTTGGAAGAAGGTAATATAGAATTATTACCCGTTGCTAATTAACATAAACACGCTCATATTTGTAAAATCATGAAATACATTAGATCGTTACTTTAGTGTAATTTCCTATGCAACCATGCCTGTAGCCATTGATAATTTTTCTTGCTTTCTAGGTTAGTTTACATTTCCGTATTTATTTATAAAACATTTTGCTAAACCAAAATCTAAGTGTTTGACATTGCGCGATAAGTGATAATTCTCTTACATTCCTAATCTCCTATATATTGTTCTCTGTGGGATTCGACCCTGACTCATAGTTGGGTAAATTACATCGCATGCGACCGTGTCCATTTACATTTTAGTAGTGTATTTTGACATCATCAAATAAGCCACCTCACACACCACCAAAAGTCCCATATGATTCCACCATGTGCCAACAAGCTACCGGTCGAATAAGGAAAACGATCTTTAGAAAGAACTACTCAGCCTACGCAACTAATTAAACAACCGAAGGGATGATATGAACCCCCATCAGGAAATGAGAAACAAAACACACAAGGATAGTTATAGGGAACTATACTCAATATCATACTATTGCGGCATGCGACCCGATCCACACAAAATACGCTATGAGGAAATAGTTTACCGGGAAAAAATGCTCATAACTATGAAATACCCAAATATCGGCCGCAAGCATCCCAAGTGCATAATACTATCCCTGGGGAGACAGATAGAGCCTTACGCTACAAAATGCAAGCAAACTAAGGTGTGATATATGATCTGTATCTCGAGAGCCATCGTGCTCATATAACACCACCGCTATGCGGAACCTCAACACATATGGAATTGATCAAGCCGTTTCACAACCTACACGGCATAATATAGTATTACATGAAATAGCCGGAGACGAAACAACATCCAACGTCTGAATACATTTCCATAAGGAGCGCTATACTCAAATGCATATATCTGGCCTGATATGAAGCCCACATTCACATTTAGATCCATCTATGGACCTTAAGCCAATTTGATCGTACCGCATTGGGCTATAAACCTTCCAAGGATTCACAATAACCCTTTTTACCGTGACACATAAGAACAGCCGTCAAATAACGAGCTAACTTCCATAGTCCACAACCAAATAGACTAAGCGCCCTTCAGGCATAAATTCTCATATGAACGATAGTACAACAATATCCATACATGGTTTCAATCTTTAATCAATTAAGTGACTACCTGTCACACTTATACCATCTTCCCGTGGGGTGCGCTCTCATGACCTTCCACACTAGGTAATAAGTCTGCACATCCATACCACCGTCCACACTGATGCTGTAAAGGAAATCAAGAATCCGCAATTAGTACACAAAGACTCTTACACATGACACTGATCTCAGACGACACTGAAGACAATACCAACATACTCTAAACATCTGAACACTTTCCTCCTCATCCGAGCTCGTGACATTCTTGTCAACTCCAAACCGAAACCTCGATCCTCAACTTTCTAATTTTATGTTGCTCACTGCACCTATCATACCAATATACGAGAACCCAAGAGTTTCATCATAACTCCTGCACCACTAATAGGATACATACTTCATCATGTAGAAACACCTCACTTTACTCGTTTCAGAGAATCATTGCAACACAAGACTGAATTCCTATAACCGTAGAGAACATAATCCTCGAGTAGCGGTCTAAACCACCACAAATATTTCGAGATCCACCTACACGAACAAGCCATAATACTCATATGCCTCCAAATAAAATCAATTACGTCGACCGTCAAGCCTCGCACGTACCGCCACAAATCACATGTATAACTTAACACGCTGAAGGAACTGATCATTGCAACCATCTTACCAATTCAACCATTGCTAACCGATCTGACTTCTTCTATTTTACTCCAGAATTGCCTTAGGAATAATAAGAGCTCCATTCAAAACATAACGAGCTCAAATCTGCACTTATCCTGAGTCACCCTATATTCATGAGACCACGCTATCTCAAATATCACGAACCATCTCATACCCTACTTGTGTGCATATTCACACCTCCAACTGGTATACCCACTATGATAATTACTCTATGAATCCAAAGTCATTTTCTCCCTTTCCTCTCATGCTACACCGCAGATCGAAGATAATATAGAACACTCCAAGCCCCTTCATAATCCGCTGCAAAAGCTTGATACTTATCCATACCACAGACTCAAAATCCTTAGGCGCTGCACTTTAACTTTTGAGTCCACTAGGACCGTTTTTGATAGTTACCCACCCTGACTTGGTCCCGAATATAATAAAACTCCAAGGCTCCGCTAGTACATGAACACCCTCCTAGAGAAGCACCCAGCTGAATCACTTTTCTTGTACATCACCTCTGCACGAAGCATAAATCCTGAGTCTTCCCCAAGCCTGGATATGAATCGATAAGGCCAATTTATAGCACACATTCCTCCAATCCTTTTCTAAAATTAATGTTGATGTTCTCTTTACTTAGTCATAATGACCCACCAATATGTCGATAACAAGAAACCTCACAAGTAGATAAACATACAATCCAATCATAGGCAGTGCAACTCTCCCACTTAGCTTGAAGTCACCGAGATTCCTTATCCCCCATTGACATGGTCTTGCATAATCAACCTGCCAAATTTCTCGAAATCCCTCTGTTAGTATTTCATGAACACTCTGAATCACTAACCACATTTACATATTTGACCTCTTACTGGATAGCTAGCAGAATTCTTTGTAAAAGCTTCATCAACACCACATGACCACTAATATGCTCACAGGAGATAACCCACCTATGTAAATTACCTACCGACCTCTTCCAACGACGCTACACTAAGTACAATTACTGTAAAATCCATAAACTAACTTGAGCCCATGCTCATTCACCAGCTGTACAAGTCCGTTCACTCCTCATGGACATAAACTAAAGGTGTGATGATACATTCCAATCCAAGTCATGTTGTATCCTTCTTCATATCAAACAACTCCTTTCTATCGTATCCAATAAATTAAGTCGGTAGACCTAGTCACTGCCAACCATGAATTCCGAATCACTTTAAACTTTCCTCAATGCGTGTAGTTATCCTACCACTGAAACCATGTGCTACTCTACCACTCTCTCACTTTGGTCAAACCCTCTCGTTTAAGCAACTACACAACTTCTGCTTCTTACACTTGGACTTCTAGAAATTAAACCATCACACGACACTTCTCACATGCCTTTCCTCATCTTTTATTGCCTAGTTTTTGCCTTCAATCAAAATCCATATCTGTTGCACTTGGAATAATAGATCGCTACCAACTTTAACCTTTCTGAAGACCATCTTTCTCGAGTCATCTACACTAGGAATGTCGATTCATTCCTGAACCCACTGCACACTGTGACCTCTGATAGCCGCTTCTGCTTCACTATTTCACACTTCCCTGTCCCGAGGGAGATTTGAGGAAGACCATAATACCGGCGAACTTAGCACATTCGGTCCAGGGCGACGACGCCACATTACTAATGAAAATTCTACCACGCTAGAGAATATCAAGTATCATCACTCCATCAACCCAAACCAGAACATTTATAGTCCAATTGCCTTTCCTCCGCTGGAAACAAAATGCCAAAACTCTGAATCATGCATTGAGTAAACCTCGTTTGAAGTCGTTCAGCACCCTGATACATAGACAAGCATCCTACCATCATATCAATACTGTGTGATAACAACTCATGAGTATACTAGCAACATCTGCATAGCCTCAAAGCTTTTAGAATGACAGAATATCCTTTCGTAGGGCGACGACAATACACCAATCAATTACGCAAGGAGAAATATCTCGCACCACATATGTAGTACCACGATAATTCCTTGATTACCAATCTATAACAACCGTTTCATGTCGCATAAGATTTAATGGGACAGAAATCAAGGAAGAAGACTCAAAAGAATCATATCGCACAATGAGAAATCAAGAAGGGAAGTGCTCCTAAAAGCCCTATAGCCTCTCGAAGATAAGTTCAGATGTCTCTGTATCGATCTGCAAGACTCTACTAAACTTGCTTATGACTCGTGACTCTACTTGAACCTAGTGTTCGGATTCCATGTTGTCACGACACAAAATTCATTAAAGGTCGTGATGGCGCCGGACACCGCTATCAGGCACGCCAACATTTAATAGTAAATTAAATTCTCATTTTAATATTTTTGAAATCATAAATTTCATTCAATTTAACTAGTAAAATATGAACTTTAAATGATAATAGTAAAGTTTTCCAATTTATATGCTGAATATCCCATAATCATCCCAGAACCTGGTGTCACAAATGCATGAGCATTTACTAGAAAATAAATTAAAATACAATAATTGTCCGGAATATAAATTTTGGACAAAAAAGAAAAATGCAATAATTTGGAGGAGACTCTATTGGCTGCGGATCGTAACATAAGATGCAGCTCACCTAAGTCCCCGTATAAATCATGCCGGAACACCCACAAGGCCACTAGACATACATGTGCCTGCACAGCAAAATGTACAGCAAGTGTAGTATGAGTATTCGTAAACGACACTTGCCCAGTAATATCCAGTCTAACCTCGAAGAAGTAGTGACGAGAGGTCGACTCTGACACTTACTATGGCCAACAATAATATCTCAATAATGTAATTAATCAAGTTTTTTATAAATTAATTTAAACTCAATAACATGAAACAAGTAAACAGTTCTTTTGTTAATTCGAGATTTCCAAATTTATTTTCATCATTTATCAATTTATCTCAGGACAATAAGGAAATATCATTTATTATAAAAGCCAAAGAAATCAATCCAATCATGCACAATTCATGTCGGCGTCGTACGACCCAATCCAATATAGCATTGAAATTGTGCACTACCGAGGATCGAATGGCGCGAATCATAGATGCATCTATTTAATCTGCCGAGGTATTCGGCCCGTTCCATAAATAAACACATACCCTGCTCGCGAATCATGCATGCGACGCAGGTACACATGCTCAATCGGTCAATTAGGAACTTATCTGGGATATTTATCCAAATAAGACAATTTCTCTTTTTAACAATCCAAGAAAAATGATGTTTAATCTCTTTTTAAATTTATTTACTAATCCAAGGTGATCTAAGCAATTCAAGCTATCAGTGGGTTCATAAATAATCTAAGTATAACATGCTTTTGGGTCCTAACTACCCGGACAATAGCATACTAGTAGCTACGCACGGACTCTCGTCACCTTATCCGTACGTAGCCCCAACAAATAGGAGCACATAATCAATTATTATACCTATGGGGATATTTCCCTCTTACAAGGTTAGAAAGGAGACTCACCTCACTCCGAAGATCCATAACCAGTATTCTACATTCCTCCGAAGACTTGCACCAACGCACAATGCTCCAAAACTAGCCAATGATTACGCAAATCCATTAATATATGCTCAATTATTCATTACAATCTAATTTATAGCAATTCCTAACCCTGATCAAAAAGTTGACCAAAATGCCCTCGGGCCTACGTGCCCGGAATCCGAAATTTTTTGAAGATAAAGATTACCCATGACCTTAGGAACCCAAATATATACTTTTCACAAATTTCCACACCCAAAATCGTGTCTAAATTCCAAGAATATAATTTTCTAGGTTTTCTTCCGAAAATCCCAATTTCTCCCACAATATTCATGCCTGATTTCATGGTAAAATCTTGTATTTAACTTGGCAATGAGTAGGGGTAACTTACCTTAACATGTATGACAAAATCTCTCCTTGGAGCTCTCCAAAAATCGCACAATGAAGTGAAGAAAATGAGTTAAATGAACTCAACCCCATTTTTAAAACAATCTGCCCAGCGACTTCTGTGTCTGCAGCTCCTCTGCCGCTTTTGCGGTTCCGCAGGTGCGCCAATATTCCACGTCTTCGGTCTCACCCTTGGCTGCCCCTTCCGCTCCTGCGATATCCCTTTCGTATATGCGGTCCCGCTTCTGCGGATCCTTGACCGCATATGCGGTCTACGAGCCTTCGACCAACTCTACTTTTGCAGCTCCCTCTACCGCTTTTGCGGGGCCGCTTCTGTGGTCCCTTTTTCGCAGAAGCAGAAATACCAGCAACCATATAGCTTCAGCTTTCCCAAGAATCCATTTTCGATCCGGTAGCCACCCGGAATTCACCCGAGGCCCCCGGGACCCCAACCAAACATACCAACCAGTCCCAAAATACATTACAAACTTGCTCAAGGCCTCAAGTCATATCAAACAATGCTAAAACCACAAATTACACCCCGATTCAAGCTTTATAAACTTCGAAATTTCAAAATTCTATTTTCGATGTTTAAACCTATCAAATCACATCCTATTGACCTCAAATTTTGTGCACAAGTCATGTGTGACATTACAGGACCTACTCCAGCTTTCGAAATCAGATTCTAACCCCGATATCAAAAAGTCCACTTCCGGTCAAACTTCTCAAAAACCTCTAAATTTCTATCTTTAGCCAAATAGCTCCAAAATGACTTACGGACCTCCGAATTCACTTCTGATCGCGCTCTCGACTCCAGAATCACCATACGGTGCTATTCACAGTCTCAGAATCCCAACGTACATTGATAACACTGAAGTTCACTCCAAGACAAACTTATGAAATTCCTTCTAAAATGTTAACTTCCACAATAGGCGTCAAAAGACTCTCGGGTTATCCAAAACCCTAACCGGGCATACGCCCAAGTCCAAAATCATCATATGAACCTGCTGGAACCTTCTAATCCTGATTCCGAGGTCATTTACTCAAAATTCCAATCCTAGTTCATTCTTTCAACTTTAAGCTTCCGAAATGAGAATTCTCTTCCCAAATTAACTCTGATCTTACCAAAATTTAATTCCGACCATGCGTACAAGTCATAACACCTGAAATGAAGCTACTCATGGCCTCAGACTGCTGAATGACACACTAGGGCTCAAAACAACTGGTCGGGTCGTTACAGCATGAAATTAGGAATCAAATAGAAACATACAACAGTCAGGTTGTTGGCCCAAGCTCAGTTGAAGTTTTGAAGAATGACAAATGAACTCAGTGAAGGGCCAGGTCCATCTTAGAAGAAACAGTGGTAATAGCCCATGCACATGAGATGCACGTAAAGAAGATAAATCTTTGGGATCAAGCAGTAATATCTTCTGAATATCTTATAAACTGATCGAAACGATTGCATATGGGATAAGGAGAAGAAGTCTCCTTATGAGAAGAGAACACATCCGGATAAGGGTTGGAGTTTGGATTGGCCTAGGACTCAAGTTCAATGGAGGATCAGAAATTGAGTCACGATCAAACTCTAATTACTAACCTAATAAATAGTTTTATTGTTCTCTTTTACAGGTATACACATACGCTGAAGTTAAGCAAAATTGACAGCAAAGAGCAAGGCTATTTTGCAAGCAATTTATGTGAGGTTAAGTGTGCACGCCTGCAGCTACTTGAACAAGATAGAAGAACCAGTTCCATTGTGTTTATTTTTATTCTAGTTCAATTATAGTAGGTAGTTTAATATTGTACCTTTCCAGTTTTCATAGAAGCAATTGTATTAGGTACTTTAAGTATTCAAGTTAGAGTTAACTTGAAGGTGTCGCAACAGTTGAGGCTGTGTGCCACAATGGGATTAGAGTTAATTAGTAGGTTTACAAGAGTTTTGTAAATGTTGTTTTTGGCTTATTAAGTTTAGTGGATGTTTGGGAAAATCCTACTGAGTAGTAGGTCGTGGTTTTTTCACATTTTGAGCCAAGTGTTTTCCATGTAAAAATCTCTATGTTCTTTATTTCTATATTTTAATTTCGCAAACAGTTGTAGTTATAACACCTAGAAGAACCAGGTTCTTCTAGTGCAAAAATTAGGTACCACACAAATCACCCCCCCCCCCTCTTGGTGGTATTGATGTTTAGAACATCAATTGGTATCAGAGCAGATTATCCTTGAAGAGGCTAACACCTTAGGAGAAGATCAACAATGAGTGTACCACCTGAGAACTGGGAAGGGCAATCCACTGCCAGGCCTCCACTATTCAATGGTATGTACTATTCTTGGTGGAAGAATAGAATGAGAGATCACATTATAGGGGAAGATTATGAACATTAGGACATAGTCACTGATGGTCCCCTAGCAACCATTAAGAAGAATGCTGAAGGAATTGATGTGCCAAAAATAAGGGGTGATTGTACTGGTGAGGACCTAAGAAAATGGGAGAAAAATGCTAAGGCCAAGAAGTGGCTTGTGTGTGGACTTGGACCAGACGAGTACAGCAGGATCCAAAGTTGTACAACAGCTAAGGAAATATGGGACACTTTACAAGTGGCCCACGAAGGAATACCTCAAGTGAAAAGATCAAGAGGAACACTTCTGTATTCTCAATATGAGAATTTTAATATGAAGGAAGGAGAAACTATCCAGGAGATGTATGCTAGATTTACCACTTTGACAAATGAACTTGAATTTCTTGGAAGGACTTTCCTTGAAGAAGACAAGGTTGAGAAGATTCTGACAAAAGTTCTGCCAGTCACATGGGAAAGCAAGATCACTGTTATTCAGGAATCCAAGAACATTGCTACCCTCAGATTGGATGAACTAATTGGAAATTTAACTGCCTATGAAATAAGGAGACAAACCATGAAGATGGACACTCCCAAAAAGGAGAGAAGCTTAGCTCTCAGAATTACTAAAGGTGCAGATTTGGAAGATGATGAAATGGCTATGATCACTAGTGATTTCAAGAAGTACCTGGTGAGAGGAAAGGGATCTTCAAGAGGTACAAGCTTCAACAAATCAAGAGATTCGGAGAAACAGACCAATGAGGGATGCTACAAATGTGGTAAGACTGACCACATGATCAAAAACTTTCCTCAATGGGAAATTGAGTGGAAGAAAGAAAGAGCTGAACGAAGGAACAGGAAGAAGGAACTGGTTCAACCAAAGAGAAACAAAGGTTCAACCAAGGCTATGGTTGCTTCTTGGGGTGAAACCTCTGATGAAGACTCAGAAGATGAAACTGAATAAGAGCAAGTTCTTATGGCCATTGGAGAATCAGATGATGAGCAGGAGGTAAGTATTCTGCATCTCAACGATAAAATTAAATTTTTATCTAAAGATAGGTTGGCTGAGCTATTATTAGACTTTATTGATGAGTCTGAAATAGCTAACAATGAAAAGGAAGTTCTGTCTAGGGAATGTGTTATCCTAAAAGAAAAATACAAAAGTCTAGAATCTAGGGCTGATGAGTGTGATAATAAAAATGCTGAGTTGAAGAACCAGGTTCTTGAACTTGATAATAGTATTCTAGAACTTAGATCAGAAAATCTAAAACTGAAACTAGGAACTGGAAAGAAGAAAGTTGATCATTCATTTCTCACTCTTGAAGAAAATCTAAGAAAAATGAAAGATGAACTGTACAAGAAAGATGAATTGATTAAGGTTCTAAAAGAAGATCTTGGAAAGGTGAAACATGAACTAGACAGAACTTGCAAATGGAACAAAGCTTTTGCTGCTCTCTCCTAGTTGCAAGAGCACCACAACAGCAATAAAAGAGGACTTGGATATGGGACTCAAGCTCCAAAATGGGATCCAAAGAGCAAGTACCTCACTCTTCCTGAAAACAAAATCCGCACACAATGTGGTAAGACTTGCCATTACAAATATGAATGTAATGCAAAAGAAATGGCCAGTCAAAAGAACAAAGTTTTTGTTAAAGAAAAGAATAAGTTGCCAGGATGGGCAAGAAGGAATTTAATTCATCCTTTTGCTTATAGAAAGGGACCCAAACTAGTTTGGGTTCCTAATACTAACCCCTGATTTCCTTTTGTAGGTCCAAGTGAAAGGGAGGAGCCAAATATGGTATATGGATAGTGGATGCTCAAAACATATGACTGGGGACAAGGACCAGTTCCTTTCACTTGAGGACTTAAAAGGAGGTAATATCTCCTTTGGTAATGGAAAGAAAGGTGAGATCATTGGGGTTGGAAAGGTAGGCAAGACTGATTCTCATTCCATAGAGAATGTCTACCTGATAGATGGCTTGAAATAAAGTTTAATAAGTGAGTCACAATTGTGTGACAGAGGTAACCTTGTGGCTTTTACCTCCACCAAATGCTTTGTGATTAACTTTTACTACTGACAAGATTGTTTTTTAGGGAAAAAGAGTTAACAATATTTATATTGTAGATTTGTCAACTCTTTCAAAAAATGAACTCACTTGCTTGAGTGTGTTAGTTAATGATCCCCTCCTATGGCACAAAAGACTTGTTCATGCCAGTCTAAATTAGCTAAACAAATTAGTCTCCAAGGACTTGGTTGTGGGTTTACCTAATATCAAGTTCAAGGAAGACAAAGTTTGTGAGGCATGTGCAAGGGGGAAGAAGGTAAGGTCATCCTTAAAATCTAGAAAATGGTAAGTACGTCTAAGACATTGGAACTGGTTCATATGGATCTATATGGTCCAATAGAACCATGAGCAAAGGTGGAAAGAAGTATGTAATTGTGCTAGTTGATGACTATTCTAGATTCACTTGGGTTTTATTTCTAACTTCCAAAGATGAAGCATTTGATATGTTTTCTACATTTGTTAGGAAGACTCAGAAACAATTATGAAATCATCTTGCATCCATTAGGTCTGATCATGAAACTGAGTTTGAAAACTCTAAGTTTGCTAAATGAAAATGGCATAGATCACAATTTCTCTACCCTCAGGACTCCACAACAAAATGGAGTAGTTGAAAGGAAAAATAGAATTCTTGAGGATATGGCTAGAACAATGTTACTATCTAGAAAATTGCTTCATAGCTTCTGGGCAGAGGCTGTAAACATTGCATGTTACATCATAAATAGATGCATGACCAGACCTCTAGTAGAGAAGACTTCCTATGAGTTACTTAAAGGGAGAAAACCAAACATATCCCATCTCAGGGCTTTTGGTTGCAAGTGCTAAGTGCACAATAATGGAAAAAACTCCCTTGGAAAGTTTGATCCCAAAAGTGATGAGGGAGTATTCTTGGGATATTCTTCACATAGAAAAGCTTATAAAGTTTTTAATAAAAGAACTTTGTGTGTCGAAGAAAGTGTGTATGTTTTGATGAAACTAACATTCTTTCTGAGAGGCAGGAATATGAAGATGAAGCCATTGGACTGGTCAAAGACTTGGCTAAAGCATCAGCTCAAGTCAAAGTGACTCCTGTAGAAGGAACAGGAAATGGAACTAGTTCTTCCTTACAGGGCAACCTGACAGGGAGAAGAAATCAAAGTGGAATTGAAATAAACTCCTTAAAGGAACATGTTCATCGTCAAATTGCTGAAACATCTAGCAGAAGCCAATTGGTTGTAAAACCTCACAAGTATCAAAGTTCTCATCCCATTGAGAACATCATCACTGATCCAACATCTGGAGTCAAAACCAGATCACAATTAAAGAATCTGTTTGCTTTTGATGCTTTTCTATCTATTATTGAACCTAAAAATGTTGTTGAGGCTTTGCAGGATGCAGATTGGGTCAATACTATGCATGAGTAACTCAATCAATTTGAAAGAATTCAAGTCTGGCATCTAGTTCCTAGACCCAAGGACAGATCAATCATTGGTACAAAATGGGTCTTCAGGAAAAAACTTGATGAAGATGGAACTATTATAAGAAACAAGGCAAAAGCTGGTGGTTTAGGGCTACAGCCAAGAGCAAGGAATAGATTATGATGAGACATTTGCTCCAGTTGCAAGACTAGAGGCAATCAGGCTTCTCATTGCCTTTGCAACACATATGGAATTCACTCTCCATCAGACGGATGTCAAAATTGCTTTCCTAAATGGCTCCCTCAAGGAAGAAGTGTTTGCGAAACAACCTCTAGGATTTGAAATCAAGGAATGTCCTGAGCATGTGTACAAGCTGGAAAAGGCTCTATATGGGCTCAAGCAGGCCCCAAGAGCTTGGTATGAACGACTATCAAAATTCCTACTAGAGCATGGGTACAAAAGAGGTAAAATTGACAGCACTTTGTTTCTAAGGGAAAAAGGTAAAGACCTCCTTGTTGTGCAAATATATGTTGATGACATAATATTTAGGGCCACTACTGATATGTTGAGTAAGGGCCTTGCAAAATTAATGGGAAGTGAGTTTAAAATGAGTATGATGGGTGAACTAAATTTCTTCCTAGGTTTGCAGATCAAACAAAGCCCAAATGGGACCATGATCGATCAGCAGAAGTATACAAAAGAACTAATCAAAAAGTTTAAAATAGAGGACTCCAAAGAAATAGGCACACCTATTGCAACTACCACTAAACTAGATGTTGATGAACCTGGTTCATCAGTTGATCAAACGTTGTATAGGGGTATGATTGATTCACTTTTGTATCTTACTGCCAGCAGACCTGACATTATTTTCAGTGTAGGGATTTGTGCTCGTTTCCTGGAAAATCCAAAGGAGTCACACTTGACTGTTGTCAAGAGGATATTGAGATATTTGAAAGGCACCACTGATTTGTGTCTTTGGTATCGCAAAGGTAGTAATTTTGATCTATTAGGATATGCTGATGCTGATTATACAGGTTTCTTAGTGGACAGGAAGAGCACTTCAGGTATGGCACATTTCTTGGTGTCATGACTCATGTCATGGGCTACCAAAAAGCAAAATTCAGCAGCCCCATCTACTGCTGAAGCTGAATATGTTGTTGCTGCTTCTGGTTGTGCTCAATTGTTATGGATCAAACAATAGCTGGTAGACTTTGGAATTGAAGTGGGATGTATTCTAATATTTTGTGATAACACTAGTGCTATAAGTATGACAAAGAACCATGTTCATCATAAAAGGATCAAGCACATAGATGTTAGACACTACTTCTTAAGAGATAACTATGAGAAAGGGTTAATCTCCATAGAATTTTGTGTTATTGATAAACAAATAGCTGACATCTTTACTAAAGTACTGAGTAGAGAAAATTTTGAAAGGAACAGGTTGGAATTAGGGACAATTAAGATCACCTAAAAAGGTCCAGTTTAGAATGCACAATGTAAAAGAAATTATATAAAATGAAATAAAATATTTTTTTTGGTTAGGAGTTCTTAATTCAATGTAAATATCTAGACTAATTCTTACTCAGTCTCATACTTTAATTAGTATACTCATGTGACATGTGTTTATATGATTCACTAATCTCTTACAAAGTTTTTCTATTCTGACTTTTGACGCATGATCAAAAGAAGTTTTACTTGAAGAACCTGGTTCATTAGTATATGCTCATAAGAAAGTTCAGGTATGTTTCTATACTTTGCACAATTATAAAGATAAAATTACCAATCATGAGCAGAAGTCCAAGTTACACCAAATTTCCAGAAATTTTATCCATTGAGCATTGAACCAGTTTCATTATCCTAGGAGTTTAACTAAAACGAGATTTTTTCCTAAAAACTAGCGTCGCTCATTAATCTCTAAAGAGACCGGAATTCTAATGTGATTAGACTCCTATTTGACTACTGAAAAAGCTGTCGTTATTGCCGTAATTATAACCCCTCTTTAAATACACACCACATCTCTTCTTTTTGGTCATAACCGTCACTCACCTTTTCCAAAATTCTAATCATCTCCAAAATTCCCAAAAATTCCCAGAAATTCTCTACCATGACAAACCCTCAAGACAACCCAGGTACTCCTCCACCAGTATTCCCTAATACTTCATCATCAACACCTCTTATTGAAACCCCAAAACCTAAGTTTCGTCACTAGAAAATGTTGGCCAGGAAAACTGTAGCTTCTAGCCCTTTGAGAAAAGCCTTAAACGAAAAATTGAAAGCTAGTCAAAGAAGGGAAAGCTCTAAAAAGGAATCATCTGACTCGAGCTCCGAGTCTGAAGCTTTTGTCTTTGCAAGTGATGGAGAAGAACGCTGGACTTCTGTATCAGACAAGAATCAAGAAAACTCTAAAGAGGTAAATACATGCTATGTTTTTTCTGATGTAGTGGAGAAAGTAGATGATAGGTTTGTGTTGGTGGGATCTGTGAGAGATGTAAGTGAGAGAGAATCGAAGAGGAAGGGAAAGAAAAATAAAGGTAAAATTCTTGCAATTTGTGGAGGAGATGAGGAGAGTGTCAACAAGCCAGGGGGAAGTGAATCTGGGGAGGCTGCTGAAGGTCTTGTGCACCTGAGTGAACAACAAGATGTACCTAGTCCATCAATGGAAGAAACCTTGGCTGACATTCTAAAGAAAGTTGGAGCAAGCTATGAACCCAAAAAGCGCAAAGCTTCTTCTCAAAAGGCTCCAACTGCCTCTAAGCCAACAAAGAAAATCAAGTCGTCATCTCCTAAGACTACTATCAGTTTAGCACCAAAGGTGAGATCTACTAGAAGCAGGGTAAGGCAAAGCGACGCTGAATTGCAGAAAGTCCTAGAGGCAAGCAAGAAAAAGAATAAAGAAAAAGGAAAAGAAAAGGTTGCAGAAAGTCCTAGAGGAGGAGGAGATGGAACTGGTCCATCAAAAGAGAGGTACAACTGTGGAGGTTCCCATTGCCAAACCTAAAGGGACCAAGACTCCTGCAAAGAAGTCTTCAAAATCTGTATCTGCTGAACCCTCCTTGGCCAAAAGAACTAGGTCTGCAGTGAAGTGAAAACAAGTAAAAGTTACCGAAGAAGAAGAAACAGAAGAAGAGTGAAGTGGAGAAGAAGAAGATGAGGAGTCTGAAAAGGAACAAGATCTATTTTCCATCTTTGGCAGGAGAAAGATTCTGAAGGGGAGGTTGCTGAAAGATCTGGAGGAGCCAGGCATGATTAGATTGGTGGATGCTCTAGCTGCACAAGGTTGGAAAAACATGGTTCTTCAACTGGATGGAAGGCTGGCAAGAAAGGAGCTGATTGAGTTCATGGCAAATGCCACTGTGAAAAAAGGGGAAGTCACCAGTGTGGTTAGGGGAGTGAAGGTGCAATTTGATGCACCTAAATTGGGGACAATTCTGAACATACCATGTGAGGGCTATGGTAACTACACTAGGCAAAGGTGGCCATGTCTAGATGATCTTCCTAGTTCTCTCCAAATCACCAGGAACTTTTGTGATACCGAGTCTGCTGAAGATGTGCCAGAGGCGAGATTTATACAGAAAAGTGAGATGAAGCCTAAGCACAAGGTGCTATTTGAATATGTGAACAAGTGTCTGCTGCGCAAACAGGAGAGGAGGCATACTGTTAACTACATGAACTTCTTTCTTCTGGAATGCCTTGTGAGAGGAAAGCAAATAAA
Source organism: Nicotiana glauca (assembly GCA_026770625.1). Classification (NCBI taxonomy): domain Eukaryota; kingdom Viridiplantae; phylum Streptophyta; class Magnoliopsida; order Solanales; family Solanaceae; genus Nicotiana; species Nicotiana glauca. The sequence continues at coordinate 16,010 of MU674293.1, read as the reverse complement.
CTGGCCTGCCTTCATTGTCAAGCTACTGGACAGGGTCATAAATGGCTCCACGGCTCATGCTACTCCTTATGGGTTCATACTGACTACTGTGCTGGATAGATTGAATGTTACCTTGAAGAAATAGGATATGGCCTCCAGCAAGGACCATTGGTATCAAAACCCTGCAGGTTTGTAACTATCTCCTCAGTGTAGCCCCAGTTGAACCTGGTTCATCTTTGAAGACTCCAGTAAACAGTAAGGTTAGGGCTTTGGTTCAAGAGTGTGGGACAAAGGATGCTGAGATTGCTAGGCTCAAGGCTCGAGTTGGTTAACTTGAAAATGAAAGGAATAGCCTGAAATATAAGCTAGCAAAAGAAAAGGAAAATGGTGAAGGGATGCTTCATACAATGCTCAATCTTCTCCAATCCCAACCCTCTAGTTCCTCCAAGCCTTAGGTCCTCCAGCACTGTCCATGATCTAGTCTAGTTAACCCCCCAGTGACCCAGATTAGGGATTTTTCTTGTTTTTGCTCATGGTTGGTTGTTTTTGTTCTTTATTTTTGTGGACTGCCTTGTAGAAGCACTGCCTTATCAATGACAATTTGGATTTCTCTTGTTTTATGACAATTCAGATCTTAATAGTTATTTTTTGTCAAGTTGATTTTTGATTAACTAAAGCATGCTTTCACTTGCAGTTGCCCATGTGGCCATGAGTAATAATTAATATTCTGGGATTCATATCATTATCCAACTTTTCGATAATGCCAAAAGGGGGAAGATTTTGTGCTTAAGAAGAAATTGTGTCTATTTTCTGAAACAGTGATGTTTATGACCTAATTAAATCTGGCCCTTAATGATGAGTCGATATTGTGCTTAAGAAGAAATTGTGTCTATTTTCTGAAACAGTGATGTTTATCACCTAATTAAATCTGGCCCTTAATGATGAGTTAACTTTTTCAAGTGTTGATAATTACGCTGAGTTCCACAGGTTCTCCGATCAGTAAAAGCACAGAGTTTATCATCATCAAAAAGGGAAAATTTGTTAGCCCAAGCTCAGTTGAAGTTTTGAAGAATGAAAAATGAACTCAGTGAAGGACCAGGTCCATCTTAGAAGACATAGTGGTTATGGGCCATGCACATGAGATACACGTGAAGAAGATAAGTCTTTGGGATCAAGCAGCAATATCTTCTGAATATCTTCTAAACTAATCGAAAAGATTGCATATGGGATAAGGAGAAGAATTCTCCTTATGAGAAGAGAACACATCCGGATAAGGTTTGGAGTGTGGATTGGTCTAGGACTCAAGTTCAATGGAGGATCAGAAATTAAGTCACGATCAAAGTTTTATTACTAACCTAATAAATAATTGAATTGTTCTCTTTTACAAGTATGCACATACGCTGAAGTTAAGCAAAATTGAGAGAAAAGAGTAAGGCTATTTTGCAAGCAATTTATGTGAGATTAAATGTGCATGCATGTAGCTACTTGAACAAGATAGAAGAACCAGTTCCATTGTGTTTATTATTATTCTACTTCAATTGTAGTAGGTAGTTCAATATTGTACCTTTCCAGCTTTCATAGAAGCAATTGTATTAGGTACTTTGAGCATTCAAGTTAGAGTTAACTTGAAGGTGTCGCAACAGTTGAAGTTGTGTGTCACACTAGGATTAGAGTTAATCCTTAGGTTTACAAGATTTTTGTAAATGTTGTTTTTGGCTAATTGAGTTTAGTGGATGTTTCGGAAAATTCTACTGAGTAGTAGGTCGTGGTTTTTTCACCTTTTGAGCCAGGTGTTTTTCGCGTAAAAATCTCTGTGTTCTTTATTTCTGTATTTTAATTCCGCAAACAGTTGTAGTTAGAACACCTAGAAGAACCAGGTTCTTCTAGTGCGAAAATTAGGTACCATACAAATCCCCCCCCCCCCCCATCTTGCGTGGTATTGACGTTTAGAACATCACAGTTACATGAACTCTTAAAGTAAAGTTATAACTTCATATAGATAGGGGAGCTTTGCACATTCAAGATCAAGTTAAACATGCCATGAAGAGAGAGAATTACAGATGAAGGATAGCATTGTATCAAAAGCAAGTTTAACCCAAACATAAGTCTAGTTTAGCATCTAAGTATGAGGTGGTCATGCTTCTATTTTCAAAAATTATTACTTGATTGTAACAGAGTAACCGAGTCCTATTTTAAGGTAGATAATCTTAAAGATAAAATGCATGTCAGTTTTTCAAAGACCAATAATAACTTAAAAGGATTAGAGACAGGGATGTGTTGTACCGAGTAAGCTTTGAATTAACTATGCAATTGAATATGTTAAATAACCAAGAAACAACCAAGTTCATCTTAACAACAAATCATTAGCCACTTATAACAAAGAAAAAGAAACAGGATCATTTGTTTTTATGAAGGAAAGATAACTTGATATCATCAGAAGATGTACAGTAGAGCCATTCGTATTAATGAAAAAGAGAAAGTTCAATCCAAACAAAACTAAATCAACAGATGCAACAATAACTAGATGAGATCATAAAAATACCATAATGACAATTAAGAAGTTGCTTTCACAGTTTAAAAGACACAGGTATATAAAAGAAAAAATATAAACATTTAGATTTCACAATTACGTTAGATGGTGTGAACTTAGGGAACCTTTAGATACATCTCAGATATGATTATCAGACAATAATCTTAAACACAGGACTGACATAATACATAGAAGTAACATATAAAGGTAAAGTTTTCTAAAAAATCATCAGTGAAAGATTGTGGGGTTTAGGCATATGCAATCATTCCAGACACATTACAACTTAACATGTATACTGTTAGAATTCAGAAACAAAAATCATCAAGAATCACTTAATGGCTTGATCAATCATCAATTAAATACTCGAAATGGCAGGACAAATAATCACAAGCTGGCATTAGACTTAACCGAACATAAGCACCAACATACTAATCAAAAACACTAAAAAAACTATGATTCTTAGAGGACAACTAACACATTTATAACATTCAAATGAGATGAACAAAGGAGAGAGATGAGGGTTGTGTTGACCTTTTTTAGGGCAACAGACCAAACGAAGGCTCTCTCGGTTGCTTAAGACCCTAGGAACTTCAAGTTTGAATCAGCGACAACACTCAGAAAATAAAAAGAAAAGAAAAGAAAAGTAAGGGACCTTAGGATTTTTTAACTTAAAATTGCTCTTAGATGATATCAGTGTTATGTTGTAATGTTCGTATTTGGTGAGAACATTAGTCCCTTTTTATAGTGTCATTTAAGGCTCTAAGGTTTTTCAAATTCAAACTAGTAATGGAGAGTGACGCACGTTAAATGATGATAGAAAACCAAGTGAAAATAAAAAAAACATATGGGAATTCAGTGTTGAGTTTACGTGAGAGGGGAAATCGATTGTTGAAGGCTTTGAACCAATGGACAAGTTTAAACCCTAAAACCCAAAGGTCACTGCGTTTTACCTTAGGTATAGAATTTCATGATGAATCTATGAAAAAAGTTCCATGCATGCTCCGATTTGACGGAGTATAAGAGGGTTTGAATTTTCATGTTTAAGCTTAGGGTTCCAAATTTTAGGCATTTGAATTAGAACGATGAAATGGGGAAATAACCAATGGGATTCGTGGATTCAGAAGGCAAAAGAGATGAATCTCTAATCGATTCGCAACCTTGCAAGAATTGGTGCAAGGTTTTTGATTAATTTGGTTTGTGAGGTTAAGAGAAATGAGAGATAAAGGGGAAAGAGAGGCAGCAAGGTTAGAGATGAAATGATTTAGGGTTTGGGTAATTGGGGCTGGTCTCTAGGCTTAATAATGAAAGGGTTGATCTGGGTCGTTGATCATTTAGATCAACGGTTCTGGCATTTTGGTGTTAAAATATTTTTTGTGGGAAAATTTTGTGGTCGTTGGATCCTTGTGATCCAATGATCGAGATTAAATCTCCTGGTGTTAAAAATTAAATAGGAAATAAGGTTAAAAGTCGTGGGCCATTGATCTAGAAAACGAACGACCCAGATTTGTTGTGTTTGTTTTGTGAGGGTGGGAGACGAATGACGTGGCACGACCTCATTAGACGAGAAGAAACAACGGTGATTGCCATGGTGGAAAGATGAGAATTAGACTTGGGTCTTTTTTCCGGATTGGGCTGATATGATTTAAGGAATGGCCATTTTGCATTTGACTTGAGATTTGCAATTGCTACATTTTGATCTTTTAACAACTTTTGAATCTAATTTAAATAAATTTATAATTTCAATAAAATATGGTAAAATTTATAATTATATACTACTAATTATGTTAAATTGATTATTTATAAAAAAATACTTTATTTTCTGCATGGTAATGCTATTTTTGAATTTTCACATAATAATCTAACTAGCTAGAAATTAAAGAGTAATTTATTAAATTAATTATAGAACCTACTTAATTTATATATAAAAAGTTATTTTAATAATTTTAAATATAATAAATATATTTGTAATTACATAATATTAACACTACGCGATTAATTTGCAAGAATAAGTATTCGTTACTAGAAAATATTTTTAAAATACTTACTGTAAATTATTAAGTATAAATAAATTAATTTAAAGAGGGAGGGTCAAAATTGACCGTCAACACAACCATTTTAGATTCAAGTAACATAAACGTACATAACATATTCTAACTTAATATGATTACCCTAATAAACTTTCTTAATATTAAAAAACTTTTAATGCTAATAAGTGTGCTTAGAATAAGTTAGCTATTAAAATATCTTAATTTTGGATACAAATTTTGTAATAACTAGCAGGAAACATACGTTGTTTCACTTAAATATTTTGAGAATACGTCCCAAGTTGGATAAAATTGTAATTATAAGTAATATTTTAAATATTAGATTTTACATTTAGTTTTAAAAAAAAAATTGGATGGTAATATTTAATACATTGAAGTCAATTATGAATTTGACAATTCACTTTTCTAGAACTTTTTAAACCCTTTTAATTAATGAGCTTTACTTTCTTTTCTTCCATGATGATATTTATTGAAATAAATGAAGGTTAAACGTAATTTTAATCCTTGAGAATTGCTTCTTTACTTAAACCATTTTTCTCCTTTGACTGAATAAACAGTGTTTACATTTCTTAGACTTTCTTTAATGTATTCCTCATATTATTATTTGTTTCCTATACTTCACTTCACAATAAGTACTTATTTATTCTAATTCTATTCAATATATTTTTCTTGTGTTAATATCATTTTATATTGTTTTCTTCACCAAGTCATTTAATTTGTTAAGCATATTGTTCTTAGAAATTATGTAAACAGGTGTTTATTTAAAAAAATATTGTTCTCCTTAAATGTCATCTGAAGAAAATAATAATAATAATAATTATTATTATTATTATTATTATTATTATTATTTTTTTTATTTTTATTTTTATTTGCATATATGTATATAATCAATTAAGATATTATTTTACAGAAAACTGAACTAGAAAATTGAAGAAAACAACTCTGTTTGGGGTCCTTTCCAGCTTTTTATTTCAAATTTTCATGTTTTGAAAGAGAAGACGATAGTTTTTCAGCGCAACTCTATATTTCTCGATAATAAGCGTTCAATTTTCAGTGTATTTATACCCTATTTGTCTTGTTATACATATGAAGTTCAATAAATTATGATCTTAGTTGAAGTGCCTAAATAAAAAATATTGACAAAGTTAATTAGTGTTGTATTCCTTCCAACACTATCCTCATTTTTCTCGGATGAAAAATTTCTTCAAATTTCCATCTGACTTTTGTTCTAGCTCCAAGTAGTCTTCCGGTATCGGCTTTCGAACTTGACTAATTCGGATTTGCAATTCCGAGAATTCTGGATAAGGAGTACTACATTTACTCCGCCATAACCTCTGGTAGTAGCTAAAGTAGTCTACAGCTTGGAAAAAGTAAATTAGGCTTTTAATAGATTAGAAGTACGCTGGCTAAGGAAGATAAGGAAATGGTCTAAGGATTATCAATATTTGCTAATATAGAACTTTTTTTAAATAACCGTTGTGTCTTGGCCAGCTTGCGCGGACCTCGACTAATTCTACGAGATATCTG
>MU674288.1:56245-73974 GCA_026770625.1 Nicotiana glauca | reverse complement strand
TACTTGCAATCTTAGTTACTAAAGAAACCATCAACTGTGATTCAAATATTTGGGAAGCTGGTTCTGAAGAGTTAGCGGGTCTGAAGATAGTAATTGATAGGTTAACTCTTCGTGGATTTGACCCTGAGCGTAATACTCGGGTTATATTTGCAACGTCTGCATTGTCCTTTTTATAAGGCATAGTTGGGCGTGCTCAAACACCAACTCACTTTTGAATCTAAGTACGTTCATAATATTTTTAATACAATGCCTCACCTATGTTTCTCTCTCTATTGATTACATAATAACCTTTGCTGAGATTACAGTGCTCATTCAGAGTAGAACAAAGAGTACGAAGTTGGTATGATCAATGTATGTGGCTTAAAGACTGGTACATATGTATATATACTCCGTGAGGGCTTCTTGTCTCTTGATTAACATAAATCTTGAGAGATTGCAAAACCCAAGGGAGTTGATCCTTCAAAGGAATTGTAGAATGATTCTTTCCAAGAATAAGGCGTTACTTAAGTTGATTTGCCTCGATTTATGGTCTTGATTGAATTTTTCCTTTGCTAAGCAGGTCTTCCGTTATTTGATAAATCAAATCAAATCCCTTGATTCCGGCTTTCAACTGTCTTCCTTTGACGAGGAATATTCAGTGCATACTTTCGCAATTTTGACTTGCTTTAATTTAGGTCCTTCCTATAATATTCTCCATTAATCTGTTGCCAAATCCTTGATTGATTTTCCCTTCGGATTTCTGCTACTCCTTACTTTTTCGTCTCTAATCTTTGATACTCTTCCTTTGAAACAATAGTGTTTCTGCACATAAAAGATGTGTTATTATGCATCATTAAAATAAAGGCAAAATAGTATAAATCACCCCTAAACTTGGCTCAGATTATAAATATCCTCCTCGAACTATGCCCGGTCTTAATTACCCCCCTCAACTTGGCCTTTTGAGAGCCATCACCCCTCCTGACGCTGATGTGGCAAAAAGTATGAGTACACTCACCTGCCACGTGGATTTTTCTGTCTATGTGGCATTTTTTTTTTTGAAAAATAATTTTTTTTACCTTTTTAAGAATATTACTTTTTAGATAAATTTTTTTCGAATAAAATTTATAATAAAACTTGGATAGAACTGCATTATTTAGGCTAAATATTTTTAATTGGTCGAAAATAATAAAGTTTTAGTTAATATTTTTTTGAATTTGACCTGAAAATAAAGATTTATACAATTGAAATAAATAGTCAAGGCATCTAAAAAGTTATAAAAATACATAGTTTGAAATTAACTATTTGGCTATAATTTTTTATATAGCTATAAATTACGGTACTATAATTTTTTATTTTTTTTTACAGAATTTACCTAAAAAGGTAAAAATACACAGTTGAAATAAATAGTCAGTACATCAAAAGAAGAAATAAAAAGAGTGTACAATTGCAAGAAATTACAAGTGCATATGTACACTCTTTTTATTTCTTCTTTTGATATAATAACTATTTATTTCAACTATGTATTTTTTATAACTTTTTAAATGCCTTGACTATTTATTTCAATTTTATAAATCGTTATTTTGCATGTCAAATTCAAAAAATGATTAACTAAAAATTTATTAGTTTTGGCCAAATAAAAATATTTAACCTAAATAATGTAGTTATATCCAAGTTTTATTATAAATTTTATTCGAAAAAATTATCTAAAAAATAATATTCTTAAAAAGGTAAAAAATATTATTTTTCAAAAAAAAAATGTCACATAGACAGAAAAATCCACGTGAAAGGTGAGTGTACCTATACTTTTTGCCACATCAGCGTCTAGGGGGGTAATGACCCTCAAAAGGCCAAGTTGTCGGGGGTAATTAAGACCGGACATAGTTTAGGGAGGATACTAATAATTTGAGTCTAGTTTAGGGGTGATTTAAGGTATTTACCCTAAAATAAACGCAGATCTAACAGTAGCCAGGTGCACTAAGCTTCCACTCTGTACGGGGTTCAGGAAAGGGCCGGACCACAAAGATCTATTGTACGCAACCTTACCCTACATTTCTGCAGACCAGAAAAAAAATAGATATATAATTGCAATGAAAGTGATAAAGAGACAAAAAACAAAAATCACAGGTGAGAAATGTTCCAATTTATAAGCATAATATTGTGACACTTCAATTTACTCGGTCTCTTTAACTCCGATTGTAAACTGTAAAGTACATCCCACCCTTATTCCTTTTTTATTCCATTTATTTTGAATTGAGGCACATAAAAATGTAGTTGGTCCATACAGTTTTGTAGAGTTTGGTGATAAATTGGATAGGTCTAGCAATTAGGTTTGGTTTCTTACCAATTTGATAATGTCAAAGTAAAACCTTCAGAAAACTGTATATATTAATAATATATGAGGTATAAACAGTGTTGAGAAAGGAGTAGGAGCTACATTACAGTTAAGGCTTACACCTTACATATTGCATATGCAAAATTTTATTCTCCCGAAAAATACTACTCCCTCCGGACAATAATAAATAATTTTTTGATCTTTTTATTTTGGTTCAAAATAAATTTTATTTTTATATAATAAAAAATTAATTAACTTTAGTTTTCAAATTTGCATATCCCAATGTGTCAAAGTTAACAATATGTAAATTTTAATTAAGGGTAATTTAGTCAAGGTGCTTATTTTTTTTTCTTCTAAGAGTTAGTATTTTCTTAAAGGATATGTCAAAAGCTATCACTTATTGTGTCACTTGTTGTGAACCGGAGAGAGTACTTTTTCTTTTCCGGAGAAAATATTAAGTGAAGTATGAGCACTTGTGAAGGCATTAAATAGCATAACTGTTCATTTATGAAACTTATTAGCATAAAAATGATAAATTGTTTTTTTCGTATTAGTTACTCCCTCCTCACCACAATGAGTGACGAGTTTGCTTTTTTATTTTGGTTCAAAATAAGTGTCCATTTATATAATCAAGAAAAAATTTAATTTATTTTTACAAAATTACCCTGATATCCATATTCCTAAAAAATTTTCTTACTCCTCAAATTAAATATTTAATCAAGGGTAGTTTAGTCATACTAGGTATTTGTGTATAGAATTTAGTATTTTGTTAATGGGCGTGCCGAAATCAAATTGGTTACTTATTGTGAACCGGAGGGAATAATAGTTTGTATCTCTTTGGATAGAAACTAATAATTCAATATTTTACTTGAAGTTCAAATAATGAAATTCGGTATTTGAATAGTGTAGTTCAGAATTTGCAAATACTGAAGTTGTAATTAAACAACAACTCCATTCCTGATTATTTATTAATTTGCATTTATATTTGGTTTGTATGTTTTTATTCATAATTTGGTAGTAATTAGGGAAATAGTAGTTTAAGAAATTCTTTTTATTTCGTAAGCCTTACTGCCCGTTTGGACGTAAAAATAAATTCATTTTTTTTAAAAAAAATCACTTTTTTTCGAAATCAGTGTATAGCCATAAGATTTCCAATTTTCACTTGAAATGAATTTTGAAATTTTTCGAAAATTTAAAAAACTCCAAAAAGCTCTTTTTCAAATTTTCAATCAAATCACTCACAAAAATTCAAAAAAAAAAAAAGAAATCCAAAACTACATTCATGTCCAAATACAACTCTAATTTTCAATTACAATTTTTACTTGAAGTTTTTTTAATTTCTTTTAAAATTTTACTATTATTATGTCCAAACGCCCACTTAAACTTCAATAGGAAGCCAAAAGATGGATGAAAATTAAAGGCTAGTGATTTTATTTTGACTTCATTTACCAAACCCATACCATAGGTATTGAATTGAGCCGTTAGAAATCTCTCTCATTATACCCTACTTTTTCAACCACATAGGGTAGCTTGAAATGTTTCTAAAAAGTTCTTTGGGGTTCATTTTTATTTTTATTTTTATTTTTAGTTTTAGTTTTAGTTTTTTGTTTCAAATATTGTGTTACCGAAAATATAATTGTTACTGGCTAAGAGTATATTTGGTGCAATATAGCAATAATAAAGTGACTTATCTGTTATAAAATTAAAAAAAAAAAAATCACTTTGTTACACCATTTGCAACAATTGAGTGACTTTTCTGTAAGAAAAATGAACTTTTTACACTATTTTAAATAGTTGAATGACTACATAAGCAATTAACACTCTCTACTTTATAATCGTTGCATAACTAGTTAGTGAACCAAACAATCCTATAGGTAGGCATGGCAGGAAGAAGAGATTATATATATGTGCTTTACAATATGAGGCAAAGAGGTTCATAGGCGGATCCATGATTTAATGTTTATGGATTCCTGCAACAATCTTGAGTAAATTTTCAATAGTAATTGAGTTCATATTCAAATATTTATAGATATTTAGTGAATTTTTCGAACACATTTATACTGTTTGAACAAAAACGACTGAGTTCACGTGAACCAGTAGGTCGCAAGGTGGATCCGCCCCAAATTCCTCACCAGTAACCATATTTTTTTTTTCTTTTTTCAACTCCATGTCTGTAGCAGCCCAGTCCACTAGTGATATTGTCCGCTTTGGGCCTAGGCATTCACGACTTTAAAACGTATCACTATGGTCTAAGGCATGTCTAGTCATATACCCAACATCTCTCATATGTTTTGTCGATGCGGGGATTCGCCTAGGGTGTCACAATTTCAATAATCTTTCAAATTGCTGATATCAATGGCTTTGGCCACATCAGTAATAATGTTTATAACATAACGAAACAGATAATGAAGTAGGATTCTTCTGTTTCCTGGCTATATATACATATGAGTTAGAAGAGGCTAAACAGCAAAGAAGTTCCCTGCAGTTAAAGAGAGCATTTGTAATTCAACTAAGATGGCTATTTCAAGGCTTGTTTCACTTTCTCAAAAGATAATTAAGCCCTCTTCTCCAACCCCATTTTCACATAGAATTCACAAGCTCTCTCTTATGGACCAAATGGGGACTCACACCTATATGCCGTTGTCTTTCTTCTACCCAAAACAAGACACTGCAAGCTCTCTTGAACCGACAAAGGTCTCCCAAATTCTTGAGAAGTCGCTTTCCAAAGTTTTAACCGTATATTATCCATTTGCTGGACGTGTACGTGACAATTCCTTTGTCGAATGTAATGACATGGGAGTCGATTTCTCTCAAGTCCGAATTGATTGTCCACTGTCAAGTATTTTCAATCACCCTCGTACTGATATCGATAAGTTAATATTTCCTAAAGATCCTTGGAACCCATCTTCGGGCAGTTTAATCGTAGCTCAACTTAATCATTTTGAATGCGGTGGCATAATACTCAGTACATGTATTTCCCACAAGGTTGCTGATGGTTACAGTATGACTAATTTCCTAACTGACTGGGCCCTCGTCGCACGTGATTCAGAAGCAAAACCATCTCCCCTTTTTAATGGAGCATCAGTCTTTCAACCGGCCAACTATTCTGCACCACCACAAGTGGCTGATCCTAGTCTAAAACAAAATGCATCGAAAAGGTACCATTTCTCAGCCTCCAAGTTAAAAGCTCTCAAGGCCAGAAGCCAAATTCCTCCTACTACTGTGGAAGCTGTTACTGCATTCCTATGTAAATGCGCCAATACGCCAACTTTTAAGCCATCGTTATTGATCCAAGCAGTAAATCTACGAGGATCAAATAATGATGCACTAGTTCCAGCAGGCTTGGTAGGAAATGCCATTCTTCCTTACGTCGCATCAGCAGCGAACGAGGAAGATCTGAAATGGCAAAGACTAATTGGTGAGCTTAGAGAAAGAAAAGAGAAGGTCCATGATATGCTCAAAGATATTAAATCAGAAGAGGTACTATCTTCAAGGGTATCTGAACTAGCTACACAGATAAACGAGCGAACCTCAAGCAATGATTTTTCTATATATAGGTTTTCTAGTTTAAGGAAATTCCCGTTCCATGACATAAATTTTGGATGGGGGAGGCCAACAAGAGTGGATGTTGCTACTTTACCAGTCAATATGTTTGTCCTTCTGGATAACCAAAATGGGGATGGAGTTGAAGTACTCGTAAACTTGGAAGAAGGAGAGATGTCTGTATTTGAAAGTAATGAAGAGCTTCTTCAGTTTGCTTCTCCAAGCTCAGGACTCTAGACAATTTCAAGCCTTCAGAAAAAAAGGGAAAATTTTGGTTATTTTTTAGGATCACAACTCACTAGTGATGTTCCAAGATACAAGAGACTGCGGCTGTTCAATTTTAAAATAGTATTTGAGGGGGTAAAGAGTTTCTTCCTTCATGTATTTATATTTTGGTTATCATTACGAAGACAGAAGTTTGTCTAATCGCTTAGCACTCGGAGAAACTAAATTAAAAAACAGAATCTTCCCTTTTTTCTGAAGGCTTCAGATCATCTTGAAGTATAACCTTGTACTCCCACATAGAGCAAACACACTCGTCGATTAATTGACGAGTAAATGGAGAAAACATCCTTTAACTATATTCCAAACCAAAACTACATCCTAATACTAACACACTGAGCAGAAAAACACCAATCTCTGAACTATCCCAAAATTAGCAGGTTAGTTTCTGTCAAAAAACAATGGGCTGCAAAAATAAAAACCTTCCCAACGTATTATAGTCCATTTATGCAATTCCCCATATTCTAGTTCAATTCTTTTCGTACTTGAACTGATAGTCCCTTCCAGGGAGCGTGTTGTTTTTTGTATAAAGGGCAGTCCGGACTAGGAAACATCATGCATTAACGCATACTGTGTCGTTTTTTTGTATACATTGACAAATCTCTTTAATTGATTTATTTTTGAAGTTATGCTTGAAAAAATTTGCTTCTTGTTTCTTGTAGTTAGTTTATTTCTTCTTGGTTTATGTAAGCTTCATTCATCTCATAACTTAATTATAAAGGCATAAGAATCTTTCCAAAATGTTAATGAAGCAATAGCAAATACTGACAGCAACTAGAGAAACAGCAAGAAACAGACCTGCTGATGGCAACAGCGAAAGTAGAAGCAGACCAGAGGAAAGCACTACAAGCAATGATCTGATAGCTCATCGAAATGTTCATGTTTTTGTGTGAAGCTGTTAGTGTAGGGCCTGTAGGCACTTAAATGTGTTAAGTTTGGTTTAAATCCCAAATGAAATAAGATACCATCTCTAGTAATCGCATTTCGGTATCCATTCTCAATGCACCATTTCATACTGCATATATTCTTACACTCTTCCAAGATCATTTGCAAAAGCTATTATAGATCCACTCTGTAGTTTTTGTCTGTGCTATATATATCACCTCTGTAATGCTAAGGTTAAGGTCATCAGAATCTAATTACATACATACTCTTCTGCCGAATTGCATCGTTCATCAATAAGGAACTTGGATTTACACTGAATCGTAGACCAACTTATTTATCTAACGCTAATTTACCCTATTTGAGAAAAAACACTAGTTGATTTCCCTCATGCGCTTATGCCTTGGAGGTTAGAGTCATGTGCTGGTGGGCGGTAGCAGATATCCGGTGAAATAGTCAAAGTGCATGCATGCTTGCCCAACACCGTCATAAAAAAGGAAATTTGTTTTAAGACATTTTACCACTTTTCACTCAATAGTCATTATCTCAAACACATTGTCTACATGATTCAACTAATAATATATCCATATATAGTATCCTCCAGATATGGTTTCTTTAACTTAGGTTGATGTAATTCAAGTTTGTGTTCTATTCCCTGATCAAACATGTGTGCTTAACAGTACACAGGTAGAGGGGGAGGAAGCAATGCATACATACCTTTGAGAGAGTTATCCTTGTTAATGGTGAAAGCCATTGTTTCCTTGAAATAGCCCAACTCAACCTAGATTTAAAATGAGAAACAATTTTTAAACAAAAATATATGAAACAAAATTAGTTAGAAATGCATATACATAAAAACTCAAATAATCCATCTCTAATTGGACCTTACTGGTAGATGTAATTCAAGTTTGTGTTCTATTCCCTGATCAAACATGTGTGCTTAACAGTACACAGGTAGAGGGGGAGGAAGCAATGCATACATACCTTTGAGAGAGTTATCCTTGTTAATGGTGAAAGCCATTGTTTCCTTGAAATAGCCCAACTCAACCTAGATTTAAAATGAGAAACAATTTTTAAACAAAAATATATGAAACAAAATTAGTTAGAAATGCATATACATGAATACTCAAAAAATCCATCTCTAATTTGTCCTTACTGGTATTTGCTAAGTCCACAAGAATTCCAAGAAATTATAGGTAATTTGACATAATTCCCACTAGATGATTTAGGTACATAGTCCAGGTCATTGGAGACAGTCTTTCTATCTGTTTTTTTATTGGTATTTGTAAGATTACAATGTGTTTGTTGCTATTGTTATTGTTGTATCATTTACGTATATCTCATCCTTGTTTAACTTATTCAATATTTGGTTTGAGAGATTAGGAAAAATAATCCAAGTATAGATCTCCTATAAAATAATATTGTTTTTGGTTAAAAGGGTTAAGAGAAACAATTCCAACATAACTAACTAATATTTTGTTTTGGTCGGACGTATGAATAAACATAATTCTCGTATAACTGTATTGGGAAAAATTGTATTTAAATATAAAGGTGACGTGTCGAGAGACGTAGACAGGTCAAATGGTCAAATAATTACAACTAGTTAAGAGGCACGAGTTGCAACAGATACAAGCAAATGGCAAAGGAAGAGGCACGGGCAGTTAGTCAAATAACTCAGCGCCCGTACCTATCTAAGTCATTTATCTCCGAGAACCAAAAGGGATGAATCTGACAATAGAAAAGAGTGCAGATACAATATTTAATAGACATTAAATATGGAATACATTAGAAAAATTGTATTGAATGTAATGATTATGTAACGTAGCATTCAATGTCTTTAATTACTCATAATAGGCCCCTTAAGATTTGGGCAAAACGTATATCTCCAAGATATCTATAAAAGGGAGATATCTGATCAATTGTGAACACTGGAAACACTTTTGGAATATACTTTGGTTTACTTGTTTTTCTCTTGATTACTCTCTTGCTACCTAAATTGCTTCCTTTTATACATTCTTTTGATTATCAGTAACTCATGTTCTTCTAAATTCTAGCTTTGACTAAAATTCTATTTTTTGGTTAAACAAATTGGTTCTGTTACCGGGAATCTGATAATCTATTTTCTTTTCACTTCACTTTCCTTTTTGCATCAATTTTGTTGAACAACAATGACAACACTCAAGGAAACCAAGAGAACCAACAAAATCAGGGATATCCACAAAATATTAACACTCAAGTTCCTACTCCACAAGACTCTCCACGACAATCTCGTAAGGGTACTCCTGATGGGTCTCAAATAAACGAACATGCTCAATTTGAACATGCTGAAGCTGTTGATGAAGCTTTGCATAAATTAATTGCTGCTCAGGTCAATAAAGCTGTTGAGACACTTGTTAACCAGTTACCTGTTGCAACACCCACACCTACTCCAAATAATAACACTTTGGAAAACCCTCGTTCCGGGCTTGTTAACTCAAGCAGCGGTGGAACTCCCAGTGAATCACAGGGGAGAGAACCAGGTAATGTAATTAATTATAATTTACAAAATTTAGTATTAACCTTGTAGAAACAGTTCAAGGAGCAAAGTGAGCGCATAGAGCAGATACTCGGGGTGCCGCCCATAATCAAAGGGGTAGATATGGATAGATATTCACAATACCCTGGAAGCCAAGTGCGCTCCACTCCCAATTCCAAAAAAGTTTAAAATGCCTGATATTCCAAAATATGATGGAACAACAGACCCACGAGATCACGTGTCTGCATTCACAACGGGCATAAAAGGCAACAATTTGACTAATCAGGAGATTGAATCAGTATTAGTCAAAAAATTTGGTGAAACGCTCACCAAAGGAGCATTAATATGGTATTCTCTTTTACCCGAAAGTTATATAAATTCTTTTGCTGAGCTTGCAGATTCTTTCATCAAAGCACACTCGAGAGCTCAAAAAGTAGAGAAAAGAATGGAGGATATTTTCAAAATCAAGCAAGGGGGATGAGAAATGCTTAGAGAATTCGTGGACAGATTTCAACGCGAAAGAATGACATTGCCATGTGTACCTGACAACTGGGCAGCTATAGCTTTCATAAGTAATGTGAATGAAAAAAGCTCAAAAGCTGCGAGGAGACTCAAGGAAAGCCTTCGAGAATTCCCAGCTATAACGTGGAATGATGTTTATAACAGGTATAGCACGAAGCTGAGGATTGGGGAAGATACCGTTCCACAATTTCAAAAAGAAGAAAAGGTAAGTTCGAGATGTGCGGAGACCAAAAAAAGATCCGGTAAAAACAGGCACGAGCCTTACATGGGAACTGCGGGAAAGGACTCACGGTCAAAGCAGGATAATCAAAGGTACAATCACAGATCAAGAAACAGAGAATCAGGTTCTTCATCAAGATTCAGGAACGAGCGAAAAAACTATGAGTCATGAGATGACGATAGAAATTTAAAAGCGAGATTCGGTGGTTACA
Organism: Nicotiana glauca; assembly: GCA_026770625.1. Classification (NCBI taxonomy): domain Eukaryota; kingdom Viridiplantae; phylum Streptophyta; class Magnoliopsida; order Solanales; family Solanaceae; genus Nicotiana; species Nicotiana glauca. The sequence continues at coordinate 63,488 of MU674288.1, read as the reverse complement.
ACTTCAATGTCAGCACCTTCGAGCTCGTAACTGTTTTAAGAAGCATGGGAGATAAGGTTTGATAGCTAAAGGAAATGTGATCGAAACCAAACAGGCGTAACCCTGACCATTGGTGCGAGTTTCATAATTAACACAGACATAAAACATCATATTACAGATTTTTACAAAAGAATAATAGTAGACACGAGGTTTTTCCTTATAACCCGTTTTAGTACATAGCCATTACCCTAACTATAATGAGGTTTCCTTTGGCCTTATCTCATGACTTCATGACTTTTACTCTGCACTTGACTCTTTAGGCTTGATTTTTCCTCAATCTTCTTTGCCTTCTTTATACACATGCTTGTGTATATTATGTAGTCCCCTGAAGCCTAGTGAAGTTGATCATTTATTAAAACAAGGATATCTTACTGAGTTGTTCAGTGAGAAAGGCAAGAAAGCTTACATGAAGAACAGGCAGGAGCCTCCAAAACCACCTTCTTCCAAAAGAACTATCAACGTTATAAGTGGGGGTGAAGACGTCAATGGTATATCATATACTACAACTAACAAAATTTCCAAAGTAACAATTGCCGAAGGGAAATGGGTGCGGTATGTTTTAGAGAAAGACAATATTACATTCAATGACGCAGATGCAGACGACGTATTAACCCCTCCTAACGACGCACTGGTAATATCTTTAATTGTACATGATACTAGTGTGAAACGGGTTTTGATTGATCCAGGTAGTTCCGTGAACATTATTTTGCTAAGAGTATTACGTGAGATGCAAGATAAAGATAAAGTGATACCAAATGCGCATACTCTATCTGGATTTGATAATTCTAGTGTCCTCATGAAAGGAGAGGTAACACTCACCACATTCGCTGAAGGAGTCGTCAAAGATACAAAGTTCCAGGTGGTAGATATAGAGATGGCTTACAACATGATTCTTGGGAGACCATGGATCCACGAAATGGATGTTGTTCCTTCAACCTTGAATCGAGTTATTAAATTTCCATCGCCATGGGGAATCTGTCAAATTCGTGGAGATCAACATATAGCCAGGGCTATCAACTCTGTTTTAGATACAAGCACGAGAAATGAAGGTAAATAGCAATCACAGAAGGTAGTTCAGGACACCACAACACAAACCTCAACTGAACAAGGGCAAACAGATGTAGATTCAAGGCCCGATACCATTCAAAAACCAGAAGAGAATGAAAATATCAAAACCATAATAGAGGAATTAGAGCATGTCGTGTTATCTGCTCAATGGCCTGATAAAAAAGTCTATGTTGGAGCCAATCTTAGCCAAGGTATGAGAGGTAAGTTAATTAAATTTTTGAAAACTAACGTGGACTGCTCTGCTTGGTCTCACTCTGACATGACAGGAATACCACTAGAGGTGATGACTCATAAACTAAATGAAGATCCATCATACCTTCCTGTCAAGCAAAAGAAAAGAAAGCAAGGAACTTTCAAGAATCAGGTGATTCAAGAAGAAGTCCAAAAATTGCTAAAAATTGGTTCCATTCGTGAGGTAAAGTATCCTAACTGGTTAGCTAACACTATTGCAGTTCCAAAGAAGAATGGTAAGTAGCGGGTTTGTGTAGATTACACAGATCTTAATAAAGCCTGCCCTAAAGATTCTTTTCCACTACCACACATAGATCAATTGATTAATGCAACTATAGGTCATGAACTATTAAGTTTTTAGATGCATATTCAAGTTATAATCAGATTAAAATGGATTCGGAAGATGAAGAAAAAACTTCATTCATAACAGATAAGGGAACTTACTGTTATAAAGTAATGCCCATTGGTCTAAAGAATGCAGGTGCAACGTATCAGATATTAATTACCAAAATGTTTCAAGAGCATTTAGGAAAGACTATGGAGGTATATATAGATGATATGCTTGTTAAAACTTAATATTCAAAAGATCACATATCACACTTATCTGATATATTTTCAATTTTGCTCAAATTTAATATGAAGTTAAATCCGGAAAATGTGCATTTGGCGTTGCATCAGGTAAGTTTTTGGGTTTTCTTGTTTCTAACCGTGGTATTGAAGTGAATCCTGCACATATTAAGGCCATTGAAGAAATCCCTGATATATTTTCAAACAAGAAAAAAGTACAAAGATTAACAAGGAGAATTGCAGCCTTGGGAAGATTCATTTCTAAATCATCAGAGAAGTGTTTTAAATTCTTCTCAACCCTTAAGAAGCAGGATCATTTTGAATGGAATGAGGAATGTCAATAGGCACTCAGGAATTTGAAAACATACTTATCAAATCCACATTTGTTGGCAAAACCAAAGGCGGGGGAAAGACTACTCATTTACCTTGCTGTTTCAGAAGTAGCGGTAAGTGCTATTTTGGTCCGAGAAGAACAAGGTAAACAATCCCCTATCTATTATGTTAGCAAATCTTTGTTAGATATGGAGACACGGTATCCTCAGTTAGAAAAACTTGCACTTGGATTAATCATAGCATCTAGAAAGTTAAGACCTTACTTTCAGTGTCATCCTATTAATGTAGTAACTGCCTACACTTTACGCAATATATTACATAAGCATGAGTTATCAGGTAGGTTAGCTAAGTAGGGAATAGAGTTAAGTGAATACGAAATCACATACTAACCTAGAACTGCTATAAAATCACAAGTGTTAGCTGATTTCGTGGCTGATTTTAGCCAGGGGATGCAATTAGAAGCAAAAAAAGAATTACAGGTATTCAATGGAGATAACCCGGGAACTTGAACTTTATTCACCGGTGTCTCATCTAATGTAAAAGGTGCAGGTTTAGGGATTGTCTTGGTACCACCTACGGGTGAAACCATTCGACAAGATATTAAATGTCACTCCATAACTAACAATGAAGTGGAGTATGAGGCTGTGATTGTAGGTCTAGAATTGGAACGAGAACTTGGCATAAATCAGATTATAATTAAGAGTGATTCACAACTCGTGGTTAATTAAATGCTGGGGACTTATACAACTAGGGAAGCAAGGATGCAACAGTACTTGGAAAAGGTACGGGAATTGATAAAGCAATTTCAAACCTAGAAAGTTATACAAATACCAAGTGATGAAAATGTTGAAGCGGATGCCCTAACTAATCTAGCATCTGCAGCTAGTGTGGCAAGCGATGCAAATGCCCCAGTTATACATTTATTTCATTCAGTTCTCGATCCTGATAAGAATGAGGTAAATTTTAATAATTGAACTTGGGATTGGAGGAACGAGATTGTTGCTTTTTTGTAGTATGGTACTGTCCCTGATGATAAGAAAAAAGCTTATGCGCTTCGAAAGAAGGCTGCTCGGTACTGCTTAAAGCAAGGCAATTTATATCGTAAAGTGTTCGGTGGTCCCTTAGTAAGATGCCTCGGACCTTCGCAAATGGAGTATGTAATGAGAGAAATACACGAGGGACATTGCGAGAATCACGCAGGAGGAAGGTCATTGGTAAGAACCTTAATTAGGGCAGGTTATTACTGGCCTAAAATGGAAGAAGAAGTAGAAAGTTTTGTGGCCAAATGTGATAAATGTCAAAGGTACGGTAAAAATATGCATAGACCCGCAGAATTATTACATCCAGTCATTGCGTCATGGCCATTTATTAAGTGGGAAATGGATATCGTGGGTCTATTGCCACAAGCAAAAGGACAGGTAAAGTTTCTGCTCGTACTTACTGATTATTTTACTAAATAGGTAGAGGCAGGAGCATTTAAATAGGTGCTAGAAAAGGAAGTCAAAGATTTTATTTGGCGGAATATAATATGCCAATTCGATGTACCAAAGGAGATCGTATGTGATAATTGCCCTCAATTTATTGGAGCTCAAATCACGAAATTTTTTCAAAGTTGGCAAACTAAAAGGATTACGTCTACACCTTATCATCCGGTGGGTAATGGGCAAGCAGAATCAACAAATAAGGTTATTATCAAAAATTTAAAGAAACAATTAGAGGAATCAAAAGGTAACTGACCTAAAGTGTTACTTGGAGTTTTATGGGCATATGCGCAACTGCAAAAACAAGCACATGAGAAACACTATTTTTATTGGTTTATGGAGCTAAGGCTTTAATTCCAATTGAGATAGGGGAACCAAGTACACGGTTCACACAGGCGATACAAGAATCTAATAACGAGAAGATGCGGGTCAATTTAGATTTACTCGAGGGAAGGAGAGAAGCTGCATTAATAAGAATGGCAGCACAAAAGCAAGTCATAAAACGATATTACAACCAAAAAGCATGCCTTAGATTCTTCAAAGTGGGGGACTTCGTGCTTAAAAAGAGTTTTCAATCTACAAAGGCAACTAACACGGGTAAATTAAGCCTAACATGGGAAGGACCCTATGGAGTTCATGATGTTGTAGGAAAGGGAGCATATGAACTGGAGATAATGGATGGCAAAATACTACCTTCACATTGAAATGCTGTTCATTTGAAGAGATATTATTTCTAAGGAATACCTACGGTCAGGTATTGCCATTTTAAATTTAATTTTTTGAATTGTTAAAATTTTACTAACGATTTTAGATGATAGGAAAAAAGCTAACCCATACTAAATGATGAGTCACGACCTGTAAGGCACACAGAATAACCTAAAATTCCAGGCCTAGCGTTACAATTATTCTGATAGAAATTCAAACGGGTTAAGCAGTCTTCATCTATAATCACATCTCCGAGTCCCGTATATTTTTCCTTTTCAGGAAAATGACTAAATGAGAGAAACTATCAAGTGCTCGAGGCTTCATACTTCAACACTCAAATACTTGGGGGACTACATAATATACACAGATATGTGTATAAAGAAGGCAAAGAATATTGAGGAAAAATCAAGCCTAAAAGAGTCAAGTGCAGGTAAAAGTCACGAAGTCACGAGCTAAGACCAAATAAAACCTGATTATAGTTAGGGTGATGGCTGTACTAAAATGTGTTATAAGGAAAAACCTCGAGCCTACTATTCTTCTTTTGTAAAAATCTGATACAAAGAAAAACAGTTGCGAGAAAGTTATAGATGTAATTCAAATAAATGTAAAGTATTATTCAAAACTCGGCAAGGTTCAAAAATAAAAACTTGTCAAAGTTATTTCAAAGAAACATGTGTGTTCCTATTTCTTTTATCGTATGATAACACCATTATGAAGTTGAGACGTCTTCTTCATTAATTGTCGAAATATAAAAAGGCCATCTTTTATAAAACTCATGTTTAAATTAGTTAGTCATGAGATTAACTGAAGCATTTTCGAAGAACAAAAATGCAAATTATTCTATAAGTCCTTAAAAATAAAGGCAAGAATAAAGCAAACAGAAGTTTAAGATAATAACATGAAAAACTTCTTAATACTTAAAAACTGAAGACTAAGTACGAACTTAGTCATAAAACTATGAAATTGTTTATATAAATTACCTCATAAAAGACTTGGGGACTTGCATTTCCAAAATCAACCCTCAAATAAAGCTAAGGGTTTGATTACAATTTTCCAAAATAAAAACAAAAACAAAATCATTCAAATGATTAAAACTAGTCACTGAGAATTTTGTGGAACTGAAGCAGGAGCATCAATAGCAGCAGGCTAAATTTGGGCAGGTGCATCAACAGATGTGGTTTTAGCTTGGCTTGCACCAACATGCTCGATTGGGCTTGAAAGAGTTGGGATACCCGTATCAGCTTCAACATTCACGGGAGTTTCAACCACGGGAGAAGGGAAGTCCTGAGTTTGCTGAGCCTTTTCAATGGTTTCATTGATTTTAGCTAACTCCGACTCCAGTTGATGCTTTCTTGGCCAACTTCAACTAGGGTATCACGACGTGAATTCAAAAATGCCCAACTTACCTCAACAACAGATTTTTCTTCAAGGATCTCATAATCCTTTTCCCAATCAGTATTCTCATTCTTTAGCTCTTCATTTTCAGCCAAGAGGAGTTATAAGAAGCTTGAAGAGAGGCATGGGAGCTCTCTAAAGCACGCACCTTATCAGCAGAGACTCGAAGGTCTTCTTGTGCTTGAGTTAAGCTTTGCACGAGCTCCCTAGCGTAAACTTCTTTTTGACTCAAAAGAACCTTTAACTCTCTGTTCTCTTCACTAGCCTTAGATAGTTGCTCTGAGAAGGAGGATTCGAGACGTTCTTTTTCTTTTTCTGCTTGGCTTGAGGAAGATTTTACAACTGCTAACTCTGAAGTTGAAGCCCGCACCTGCTGCTCTAAGGTACTCTTGCTCTCTTGTAAATATTCCATATCAATTTGTGCACTCTCAAATTGTTCCTTCTAATTGATCACCTCCACCTGAGAATCACGTGCTATCTTCTCTGAATCACATGCTATCTTCTCTGAATCACGTGCTACCTTCTCCAAGAAGGGGATTCTGTTAATCATTTCTGTGCCGATAAGATTGGCCTAAAAAAAAGGAAGGGAAATAAGAATCCCAAAGATAATTTTTTTTACAAAGTAAAGTAGGAAGAAAAGGAAAATACCTTCAAAGTGGCATGCACGATATCATTCATTAGAGTCAGGGAACTATGGCTCTCCAGCTTTGCTTTTTCAATTGGGCCAATTAAAGGCTCCAGCCATACATCTGCCTGACTGGACTTCCTCAAAAGGCTGCTATCAGCAGGAACTTCAATAGTTACCCTCCTCATAGCGACACTTCTACTTGAAGAGCCCACTTCCATATGATGAACGATAAGAGGGGGAATTGTCAAAGGAGGAGCGGTAGAAGAAGGAACAGAAATAGATGGGGTTGGTAAGGAAGGAATCACAGGCAAGGGAGTTGAAAAAGAAGATAAGGGTATTTCATCTAAAACAGGCCCTAAACTTCCACTACCAAAACCACTGATGAAAAATTGATCAATAGACTCACGGGTATCATGATGAGTGACATCATCATCAGGAATTATTACTGGGTTTTCAACAGGTTCGGTAAGAGAAATAGAAAGACAAGGGGAAACTTCATCTTCGTCATCATAGACGATGCGTCTTCTAGCTCATGGCCTCGTCACCAGGGAGCCCCCATCTTCCTCTTCTTTAGAGTCTTCCTCTTCAATAGCTTTACTTTTCACAGAAGAAGAACCCAAGACTATTTCTCGGGCTCATTCTAAAAAGATAGGGGTCCCCGAAGGAGTACGGGTTCCCGAAGAGACACGAGAGGCTGCAACTGCTTCAGTAGTAACTCCTCGAATAGCAAATCCTGATAAAAAGAAGGAAGTGAGTTAGATCAATATATACATACATATATATATATATATATATA
>MU674288.1:26934-47585 GCA_026770625.1 Nicotiana glauca | reverse complement strand
TTAAAAGGTAATTATGAATCTTTTTAAGAAATATTTATAAATTACATCATAATAAGTATATTTATATATTAAATATATCTAAAATTTCTATATATATAATGTCGGGTTGGTTTGGTTTCGGTTTGACTTTCTTTAGTTAAAACCAAACCAAATCAATTATGGCCGGGTTTTTTCTTCCAATTCCAAACCAAATCAAACCAAACCATGATCGGATTTTTTTCTCGGTTTGACTCGGATTGGTACAGTTTGTCGGTTTGTTTTGTATACCCCTAGCGCATACCCTAAAGCTAGTATATATAAAGTCCTCTTCTGTGTGCATAAGAAACTCAGCTGAAGTAATCCCTCCACTATATTAATACATCTCTTTAATGAAATAAATTAAATTATTGTAACTGGAAGCTGTGTCATTTTTATATTTATACTCAATATTTTAATTTTAGTTATTATTTATACATAAAAATTTCGGGAAAAAATTGACGAAGCGGTGTTACGGTACCGCTTCAATCAAGGTGCCTATGCCCACGGCAATTATTAACCAAGAGCAAGAGCAACTAATTACATGGTATATTTTACCTAAAAGATAATTATAGATAATTTTTTATAATAAGTGAAAATGGGGTTAGAGAAGAGGGCTTAATCATCTTAGTTGAACGAAAATGGTCTCTTTATCTGCTGGTCACTTATTGGTGTTTAGCCTCTTCTACGTTTGGTATATATATATATATCCTTGAAACTGAAATTCCTTTTTCATTATACTTCTGCATTAGTTAATTACCATGTTACTGCTATGAAAAATGCTACAGATTCCAGAAATTTGGAATATCATTGACATGGAAGTTTAGTTTATAGCAGTTTTCCATTTTATTATGCATAATTTTGTGACACTTTTTCAATTTTCTCTAGTTGCCTCCTTATTTCAGGTTGTATAAAATTACGTTGGATGGACCTTTTTATATCATTGTTTATATTTTGACCTTATTATCAAAAAGTTTAGAAAAATAGTCCAGTATCGGAATCTTAAAACATGCTCCCAAGAATTTTGAAGCACCAGCGTCAGAATTTTGAAGCACCAGAAACTATGACGATTACCTAAATTTTTAGCCATAATGCTGACATATTCTGGTGATCCATCACAATTGGTGGATAAAAATTGTCACTCCCGAAATTTCTACCCCAGAATTGTGATGGCACATAACGGTTCACTTGTTAGGAAAGCAAACGTTAGAATAGTTTTAGCCATTTGTAACAAGTCAGTTAAATGATGGCGGGAAGCTGAATAAAATTGAAATAGAGTGAGAAAATCATAATAACAACGATATTTAAATACAAATTCCAGAACTTGTGTCACAAGTGCACGAGCGACTAGAATAATGCATATATAATGGTTTGAATAAAAGTAAAACACTCTGAAATGAAATAAACAGCTAGGATAAGGTGAAGGGAACTTCAAGGCTGCGAACGCTGAGCAGCTGTCCCTCAAGTCTCCGTCAGGCAATCAATCCGAGCAATCTACTGACAACCGCTAGGACCGACTCCAAAATCTGCACAAAAAGTGTAGAGTGTAGTATGAATATAATCGACTCCATATACTCTGTAAGTGTCGGGCCTAACCTCAATGAAGTAGTGACGGGACTAAGGCGGGTCACTACAATAACTTGTACGTAGTATAATATTAATAACATGAAGAGAACACAGGAAAAGTAAGGCAGTTAATTGATAAAAATAAACTCAATCCTCGAAACCAGTAAAACCAGAAACATCAGTCCTACAAATCTAGTATGAAAACACTAAAAGTTAACACTAGAGGTGTTCAAAACTGAACCGAAACTGAAAACCGAACCAAAACCGAAGCCGAAACTTAATGTCTTATTGGTATCGGGCTAACGGTTTAACAGACGAGGAAGGGATTGAAAAATTTTTATTAACAACTTATCGGTTTGGGGGCGAATTATTCAATTTTCTTAACGGATAATCCGTTAATCCGTTAAGAATATATATATATATATATATATATATATATATATATATATATATATATATATATATATATATATATATATATATAAAATCCAATCCAAACGCCACCGCTGATATCATATCTCTATGTTCCGCATTCAGTCCAAACGCCACCAATATCATAATCGGCCAAGCATTACCATTGACCTTAAGTTTCGCTTCACTTACTATCATCAAACATGTGTCATCGTTAATCTGGTGCTTTTTCATTCACAAGCAGATAATACATAATAGTAGCAGGAAGAAAAGGCATCATCACCTCCAAATTAAAAGTGAAATTGATTATTAACATGGTAATTTTACCTTTCGGTAGAAAATAAATATTGTCGTTAAAGCGGACCATAAAATGATAGTAATAATCAACAACCTTGGTTCAAATTTCTCAACATGTAATGAGTTCAAATTCATCATGTGAAAGAGGAAAGAGAGTCATTTAGCTGACCATCAGGCTAACTTGGAACTACTAGAAGAGAGCGTATGTCTTCACACAATTCAACTGCTTATGGAACGTGTAAACCTTGCCACTCAATATATTTGTTGCGATAGCACATCCTCTGTAATGCACGCAATATAGATTGAATTAGGCTGATAAACCGCCTGATAACCACCCGATACGAGCTAAACCTATACCAATCTACCTGATATCTTATCGGGTGACTAGTGGATTAATACATTTAAAAGCCGATAACCGATAAGCCAAACCGTTAAGAGTAAATAACCATCCAATCTGCCTAATAAACAGCTCTAGCTAACATAATACAACAATGAATACAAAACACCCAATCTGTTGCGGTGAAACCCGATCTCACCGTACAACTTAAGATCCTCCCTTATTTCACCATTTCAATATCAAGAATAACAAGTAAAATCCGTTACGGTGCACAACCCGATCCCACCATATAATCAGAATCAGTATCATCATCATCCCTTATTTCACCATATCAAAATCACATATAAAATTCGTTGTGGCGTGCAACCCGATCCCACCATATCAATATGAATCTTCCCTTATTCCATCTGTTGCGGTGTAAAACCCGATCCATAAACAAAGTCAATAAATGAAATCAACTCAATTACTCGATTCTCAAGAATCGCTACGATTAAAGAATATGAAAGAATAGGAGACACGAACATTCTAATACGAGAATAATAAGGGACAAGTAGCAAGTTAAGGCATATGATGCAATTTAAAGCATGAAAAAGTTAAGACATAGAATAAAATAATTAATGAAATATGGGAAAACATGAAACAATTACTTTGGCGGCGTATATACACTTGTCACCTTGCATATATGTCGCTACATATGTAATTCATATGTCACATAGTTCAAGGATTCCTAATTCCCTCAAATCAAGGTTAGACACAATATTTACCTCCCTCCACAAGCAAATCAAAGTTCAGTTGGGGCCTTTCCTCTAAAATGCACCTCTAAACCAACCGAATCTAACCAAAATCGGCTAAATATCAACAAATAATTCTAGTCAATTACAATACATAAAGCTAAGATCTTTACACTTTTCTAAAAAATTCAACCCTAGGCCCTTTTGGTCAAAATTCGAGATTCGGACTAAAACTTGATTAACCATTCACCCCCGATCTCGTTTATGTAATTTGTTTTGAAATTCAACCTTAATTCGAGGATCTAAATCCCAAATTTATAAAAATCCCTAATTCAAACCAAATTCCTAATTTCTACCATGAAAATCCTAGATTTAACATTGAAAATACTTTAAAAGTAATGGATAATTGAAAAGAAAATAGATTAATGTTGCATGCCAATTTAATTAGGAAGAAAACCTCTTGGAATAATCGCCTCTAGGGTGTTTAGGATTGAGAGTTTGTGAAAAATGAGCCGAATCCCGCATTCTCAACTTTTTGTCTAGGTGCAGATGTCCAGGTTGCAATTGCGAAACCCACAAATGCAATAAAACTATCGCAATTGTGAATAACTCCGATCTATGCTATCATCACATTTGCGATGAATTATTTGTAAATGAGAACTTGGACATGTCACAAAAGTGACTCAGTGATTGCATTGCGACCAACACCCAGGTCAGGCCATCTTCGCAAATGCGATAGGGAGTTTGCAAATGCAAACTCCTCAGGCTATTGTGCTCTTTGCAAATGCGAGCATGAAGCTCGCAAATGCGACTAATTTATCGCAAATGTGAGTTCTGAGCACCAGCAAAAATTTAATCTCCCATGAACTCTCCGGAACGCGTTTGAAACTCACCCGAGCCTTCGGGGCTCCAATTCAAACATGCACACAAATGTAATAAGGTCATACAAACTCACTCGCGCGACCAAAACACCAAAAATAACACTTAGACCTATAAATCAGACACCAAAACAAAAAAAAAATTCAAAGAAACTTAAGAACATTCAAAATTTTCACCTCACGTCCGAATCACGTTAAATCAACTTCGTTTTGCATCAAATTTTACAGATAAGTCATAAATACTGAAATGAACCTATATCAAGTTCCGAAACCAAAATGCAAACCCGATAGCGATAAAATCAACGTACGGTCAAACTTAAGAATTTTTTAAACCTTTAAATTGCTAGTTTTCAACAAATTACGTTTAATCAAGTTAGGGACTTCCAAATTTGATTCTAGGCATACACACAAGTTGCAAATCACGATATGAACCCACAAGGACTGTCAAAATATTGATTTGGGTCCATTTACAAAAACCATTGAGCATAGTCAACTCAAATGAGTTTTAAGGCAAAATTTTACATTTTCTTTAGTTTTCACATAAAAATTTTCCGGAAAATAATACAGACTATGCACGCAAATTGAGAAAGGATAAACGAATCTATTCAAAAATTCGGAACACAAAAATGGAAGCTAAAACTTAGAATGACCTATCGGGTCATCACAAAAAATCTGACGATCACCATAACTGCTATTAGCTTTAAAATTATGGGGAGCGAACTTGAAAATTGTGGGGATTTTTTTTCCAAAATTTCCGTTACCGAAATCAAAAAAGCAATAATAATGGTGAAGTGTCCTATTTTTTCATCGTACATACATTTGCTCGCAGAAGCGTGAAGCTAGTCACAGAAGCAACCTGGGGAAGGCTGGCTGGGGACGCTTCGCAGATGCGGTTCTACATGCGTAGAAGCGCGATAGCATAAGCGACCATGGACATCACAGAAGCGGCTACTGGTGGCCAAGGCTGTCTCGCAAGCGAGTGACTTTGTTCCGTAGAAGCGAAGGTTGCAGATGCAACCTGCTGTCCACAAGTGCAGATAACCTTAGGCATAATGCTTTAAGTTCGAGGGTTGGCAATTTTTATCACATATTAAGCTATAGACTTCGTAGTTGAGCGATTTTAGAGGAAAATTCCATCACAAGGATTGAGATAAGTATTCTATACTCGGTTTTGGTTATATTTCATAAATCTATCTTTGATTTTGACATTTGGATTATGAATTTTAAAGAGAAAATTGGAGGTTTTGTCTAAAGTTTCATAGAGCAAATTCTTGAGTTTTGAATACCGATTTGATGTCAGATTTGAATAAAACTAGTATGGTTGGATTCATAATTGAATGTGTTATAGCATTTTGTAAGTTTCATTGGGTTCCGAGCCGCGGACCCGGGTTTAACTTTTTGGTTGACTTTGGGTTTTTGATTAAAGATTCGACCTTCATCATTTAGAATTGATTCACTGACTTTGTTTTATGTATTTGAGTTACTTTTCGCTAGTTTCGAGCCATTTGGAGGTTAGTATGCGCACGTTGGCATTTTTGGAGCATTATTTTATTTGCTTGATATTGGATTTGGCTTGTTCGAAGTAAGTAGCACATCTAAACTTGGAGCCCGTTTGGACATAAAAAAATTCCCTTTTTTCCAAAAAAAATTCACTTTTTTTCTAAATCGGCGTTTGTTCATAAAATTTCGAATTTTCACTTAAAGATGCATTTTGAAAAATTTCGAAAATTTGAAAATTCCAAAAATTGTTTTTCAAAATTTTCACTCAAATCACTCACAAAACTTAAAAACAACCCAAAATTATATTCATATCCAAATACAAGTCTAAATTTCAAATATCATTTTCACTTTAAAAAATATTCACCTTTTTTTTTTGGAATTTTACAATTCTTATGTCCAAAAGCCCACTTGGTGCTGAGGGTATGAAAATTCGAATTTTGTTTCATATGATTGATGTTGAGGTGAGGGGCTTATGGGTGTGCACTGTAGTAACTGTCATTTAGTTGATTCCATGGAATTTCGTAGCTACCTTATCTGAATATGTTTATTTTACTCTATGTGTTAGAGCACTTGAGCTATAATATGCTAGAAATCTTGTTTACACTATATGCTGGTACTATTGGGACCCACAATGATTGTTCCTTGCTGTTAAGTTATTTGTTGAATTATAGTTATGTACCCCGTCGTATTCACCATTACATATCATATCTCAATCTCTGTTAATTGTATATTGTCACATCTTATTTATTGATTTGGGCTACTTAGCATGAGTGTTTTGAGCCTGAGAGACTAGAGAGATTGATGGTTGAGTGAGGACGAGGGCCTGATTATCTTGTAAGATTATTGATACTATAGCACGTGATTTATCCGTGCATCACGTAAGTAGTCCATGCGAATTCAGATGTTGATACTATAGCACGTCAGTTGTTCATGGACCACGTGAGTTGTCCGTGCGGATCCAGGTATTGATACTATAGCATGATAGTTATCCGTACAACACGTGAGTTGTTCGTGCGGATACGGTAGGAGTTAGATCAGAAGATATACCCGCGTTTCAGTTATGCCTATCACTATTCCTTGGTAGCATTAGAATCGAATTCTGTTCATTTACATTTCAAGCTGATGTTGTAATTATTTGAATTCAATTTTTGTAAGGAAATCTAAATCTTAGACGCTCATGAGTTGTACTATCAGTCGTTTGGGAGTTGTATAAAATTCAGTTATCTCATCCTTGACTCACATCAATATTATTATATTGTATTTTATAGTTAATTGGCATACCTAGCGGGTTGGTTTAGGTTCCATCACGACGGTTCGGATTTTGGGTCATGACACCCCACTTGTTCTATTTTGTGAAATGATGCATATTAAATTCATAGTATTACAAATTGTTGCATATTGTGCCATAAAGTTCTTCTCATTAGAATCGTTCCAATGTACTTCATGGGAAACAAAAGGGACTTTACACAAATAGGGATACAAATTGTTGGTATTACGTCGACAATTATAGAAAAAAGACAATTAAGAGAGACTGAAATAGGAAAAAGAAACTAAGAGGAGGAAGGAGAAGGCAGAAAATTAGAGAGGTGGGAGGAAGTTTCGAATTTTCACTAATATTCAAACATAATCCACTGAATTATTACAACTAGCTATTTATAGTATTCAATAAGTTGCTAAAAATATAAAAATAATGCAAGAGGGATGAGCTGAAATGAGCTGCAGCATCTAAGCTTAATAACTACCTTTCCGGCCACTAACTAAAATTTGAATTTAAACTAACTAACATAACCAGCTTTCAAAAAAGGCTATTCCTGCAATTGGCTTCCAACTGGCCTACTTTTCATGGGCTTCTTCTTCATGGATTGGATTTTATGTATCAATACCCCCCTGTGGAAGAACACCCTTGTCCTCAAGGGTGAAGAAAGGAAACCTGGTTCAAAGAACTGAAGCAAACTCCCAAGTAGCAACCTCAACTTCCAAACCCTGCCACTTAACTAAGTATTAGGCCACAACCTTATACCCTTTTTGACTAATCTGCGAGCAAGTATAGCTTCAGGGAAAGGGCACAAAGGGCTTGAGAGATCAAGGATAGGAGGGTGGATAATTTCAGAGGGTAGGACAGGACAGAATTTGAGCTGTGAACTGTGGAAGGTGGGATGAAGTTAGACCTCAGGTGGAAGTAGTAACTTGCAAGCAATAGATCCAACTCGTTCAACAATAGGATAAGGGCCAAAATAGCGGTAAGTAAGCTTATTATAGGGGGAGAGAGAAAGGGTGGATTGTCTATAGGGCTGCAGCTTAACAAAGACCCAATCACCAACTTCAAACTGCCTATCGGTGCGATGAGCATTGGCTTGGTCTTGCATACGTTGTTGAGCACGTGCCAAATGATACTTAGCAAGCTGTATTTTAAAGTCACAGAGGAGAAAAATTCTCTCAATATCAGTGGAAGGAGAATCACCAGGGAGATAAGGGAAGTGAAGAGGAGGAGGATAACCATAAAGGAGTTCAAAAGGTGAGGTTTGAATGGAAGAGTGGTGGTAGGAGTTATACCACCATTCAGCTAAGGGTAAGAAAGCACACCAATCAGCTGGTGAATCAGAACAGAAACTGTGGAGGTAAGTCTCCAAACACCTATTGAGAACCTCAGTTTGACCATCAATTTGCGGGTGATAAGCTGTAGAAGTGAGCAGATGAACACCTTGAGCAGAAAGGAACTCCTTCCAAAAAGAGCTAATGAAAATAGGATCACAATCACTGGTAATGGAAGTAGGAAAACCATGTAGTTTGAAAATATGATCCAGAAAAATAGGCACAAGGGATTGAGCAGTATATGGGTGAGCCAAGGCAATAAAATGACCATACTTAGTCAATCTATCAACTATGACCCAAATAACAGTCTTCCCTTTTGATTTGGGCAATCCTTCAATAAAATCCATGTTGATATCTGTCCAAGGAACTGCAGGCAAGGGAAGAGGTTGTTACAATCCAGCAGAAACAGATGTGTCATACTTGTTTCTTTGACAGATACAACAGTTGCGCACAAAATTAAGAACATCAGTACTAATGCCTTTCCAGTAAAAATAGGCCATCAATTTCCTAGTAGTTGCATCAACACCAGAGTGGCCACTAGATGGAGAGGAGTGCCACAACTGTAGAAGCTTGGTCCTGAGCCCCAAATCATTTCCAATCATCAATTTACCCTTCCTCCTAAGCTGGTTATTTATCCAAGTGAAGTGCTTTTGGGGTGAAGTCTATAAAGAAGTGATAAGTTGGCTCAACTCAGGATCTTGAAACCAACTGTTGTGAATTTCAGTCCAAAGATCAGTATGAATAGAAGACACCATGAGGGAAATCAACTCTGCACCTGAAAGTCTAGATAAGGAATCAGCAGCCACATTCTCCTTACCTTTCTCGTACTGAATTTCAAAGTCAAAGGTTAGTAATTTAGCTAACCACCTAACCTGCAAATCAGTGTGTAATTTTTGTTCCAGTAAATACTTAAGAGCCTTCTGATCAGTTCTCACAATGAAGTGATACCCCAAAAGATAGTGAGACCATTTAGTAACTGCAAATACTAGAGCTAACAACTCCCTTTCATACATAGATAAAGCCAGGTGCCTAAGGGCTAACCCCTTGCTAATGAAAGCAATAGGATGATCTTGTTGCATAAGAACAACACCAATGCCTGTGCCACTAGCATCTATTTCAACTACAAATGGAATAGCATAGTTGGCAATGCTAACACATGAGCAGAAGTGAGAGCCAACTTTAATTCTACAAATGACTCTGCAGCTTTAGCATTCCACAAAAAACCATCCTTCCTGAGTAAGTCTGTAAGTGGTCGACTAATGAGACCATAACCCTTGATAAATTTCCTGTAATATACAGTCAGACCCAAGAAACCTCTCAGCTGGTTAACAATCTTGGGTATTGGCCATTGTTGGACTGCTTTAATTTTCCTAGGCTCAGTAGAGAGCCCATCAACAGTGATAAATTGTCCCAAGTATTCCACCCTTGCAACTACAAAGGCACACTTAGATTTCTTGTCCAAAAGATGATGAGTGATCATAGTGTCAAAGACCTGCTTCAAGTGCCCTACACCATCTTGCAAAGTAACACTATAGACCAAGATGTCATAAAAAAAGTACTAGAACAAATTTTCTAAGGAACTTTTGAAACAAGTGATTGATGAGGAATTGGAATGTGGAGGGAGCATTAGTTAAGCCAAAAGGCATTACTAAATACTCATAGTATCTAGAATGTGTCTTGAAGGCAGTCTTAGCTACATCCTCAGGTAACATCCTGATTTGAGGGTAACCGGACCTGAGATCAATTTTAGAAAAAGTGGTAGCCCTATCCAACTCATCTAACAGATCATCTATAAGAGGTATAGGAAATTTATCTTTGACTGTGCACTGGTTCAATTCCCTATAGTCTAACATAACCTCCAGGATCAATCCTTCTTGCCAACAAGAACTACAGAAGAAGAGAAATGACTGTTGCTATATTGGATGACCCCTTGCTGTAGCGTTTCATTAACCAGCTGTTTGATGATATCCTTTTTAATAGAAGAGTACCTGTATGGTCTAACATTTATAGGTTTTGAGCCAGGTAGTAGAGGCATTCTATGATCAAAAGCTCCCCTTTGTGGAGGTAGAGATGTAGGTTCAGCAAAGATCAACTGATATTGCTGCAAGAGCTGATCAATAATGGTAGTACTATCAGCTGTAGTCATATGCAAGGCTTGGTAGTGCATAGTGGCAAGTGAGCTAAGTTTGCTATCTCTCACTTGCAGCATAAAGAACTGGATATCATTCCCCTTTAGCCTATTCAAGAACTTTGGATTGGAGACCTTGCAATCCTCAGACACTATCCTTAATAAATGATGCTTCCCTTGATAATTGAAGGCCATATTAAGCTCTGAGTAGCCCACAGTAATAGGGCCAAGTCTTTTCATCCATAGAACTCCGAAGACCAAGTCATATTTACCAACAGGAAATACAAGTAGATTAGAGGAAAATGTAGTACCTTACAGAATCCATTCAAACACTCACTTTTTGAGTGTTTGAGAGAGGTGAAGACATCTCCGATGGATTCTTTGGACCATTTTCTAAGCTTCCTGGCAACTGCTTTCAACTTCTGTTATAGGATCCGTTGGTCATTTACTTGGACCTCCATACGCCAGATTCTTTCGATAACGGAGTTATAATCACCTTGCTTTGTCCAGAAGTTAAGGAACCTGAAGTATTTGATAGCATCTGGATTCTCATTGCCAAATTTAAATGTGATAAGACTATGATCCGATCCAGACTTGGAGTGGTGGTCAACTCTGTTGGATTGGAAGCTATCTGCCCACTCCTCATTTATGAGGACTCTGTCTAATCTGGTGCTGATTCTTTTCCTCCCCACACTTCCATTACACCAAGTGAAAGGGTTTCCTATGAATCCTAGATCAGTCATGCCACATTCATCCATACAATTAATGAAGTCTGCACTCTTACTAAGGGTGTGTGGAGTACCCCCCCCACCCCTTCTCGTCTAGAGACATAATAGTATTAAAGTCTCCCAGGATGGTCCAAGGTCCATTGATTCTGTTGCTAATATTTCTTTGTTTGGTCCATAGCCTCCTTCTTTTCATAAAATTATTCCTTGTATACACAACAGTGATCCAGAAAGGATGGACAACACCCTTTATTCTGAAGGTAATTTGTTGCTTGCTATTGTCAATAACATCACAATTCATATCATTGTTCCAGAAGCACCATAACTTGTTGCACTTGTTGGAAATTTCTTGATCAAATCCGAAAAGCCTCCTATAGTTTTCTAGCTTATCGGAAGTAAGAAATGGGTCTTGGAGGATGATGAAATGAACCTTATTCATTCTGATTAGCTTAGCTAACCTTTCGCTTGCACCCTTTGATACCATACCCCTAATGTTCCAGTTGATAATGTTAATCATTTAGGAAAGGTTGGGGGTTTGGGAGTTGCCTTGAGTTTAAAAGGTACTTGAGGTTTTATTGTTGCCTCATTTACTTTTATTGTATCTTCTTTTATTTCCTCTTGGAGATAAATCATGTTTTTTTATTACCTCCTCCGTCTCTTTTGTTACTGGGTCGTCAATCAGTTTTGGAGCAGGAGCAAAGGCTTCTTCTAAGCTATTCGCAACCTGTTCATCATCATCTACACTTCCTTCTCTAGAGTTGTTATCAGATTCATCATCTGTGGAGAGTTCGTGAGATTGGTTGCTGTGTATATCTTCTCCTGATTCATAGATAGAGTGGTTGTCTAAGTCTGGCCCAAGTTTGTTGTTCAATTCCCCTGGGATGTGTTCAAGTGTACCCAGGTCAATCACAATGTTTTCACCTTTGTTTTGGATACAAGCCGTATCAACTGTGATTGGGGAAATGATTTGGTTGTTTGAGCTCACATTGTTGCTTTTATGTTCTATCATTTTACAACTCTGCTGGTTTTTATTTTCTTGATCTTTATATAGGACCTTGTCTTTAGCTTCGTTCTCTAGTTTTCCCTCCTTTTGCACAACTTCTAGTATTTTTACTTCAATTTGTTTGGGCTTTTTCTTGGTCCAAAGTCTGTTTTTGACTTTCAGAGATTGGGTATTCAGCTTCTTAGATTTCTTCCTTTTGCCCTTGTTGTTGATCTTGCTGTTCTTGTCCCGTTTTCCTTGTGTAATGACTTCCTGAGGTCTAGTCGTGTGTTCATTTTTATTCTGTTCTTTCACCTGGGCAGAATTAATTTTGTGGGCAGACTTTTGGGTTAAGGCTTGCTAATTTCAATTTTTTCGGACTCTTTCCATTAAGCATTAAAAGTTTCACCTTGAAAGAACTTTTTTTTCCTATTCTTCTTGTGTCTAACTTGTATAAACCCATATTTTTTCGTGGTTTTCTGTCTGAATTGTAGTCCCTTTGCTCTCCTTATGCACGTTTTCTACAGCAGGAACAGCATTGTGTGCTCCAGTTTTTGCATCTCTGATTTCAGCATTTTCATTTTCTTTTTCTCCTGTCTTGCTATCTTATTCTGGCCTCAACTTTGCATCTCTCAAAGTCATGGCCTTGAAGCTTACAAGTTCCGCAAAAAGCAGGGACACCTTCATACTCAAGCACTTATTCTCTGCCTTTCAAACTAGTAGAGTCACCTTCGATACCCACAAAAATCGATTCAGGAAGTGGCTTCATCAGGTCCACTTCTACTCTAACTTTGGCCATATGAGGCCTTAGTCTAGCCATAGTCGCAACGTCTTCCTTTAGGGGAGTACCGATTTCTTCCAGAATTTGTTTCAAATAATCCCATTTGAACATATGGTATGGCAGGTCTGGAAGTAAGACCCAAATTAGAGCTAGAGAGGTCTCTTCAGTTTGGGCGAAATCAGGGGACCATTTAAATAATCTCATAACAGATCCAGAAATCCCCATAAATCGTTGGAAATAGGTAGTATTATAATCTGATTCATTATTGAATTCAATGAAAATATGTCTGAAATCATAAGCCCCAATTCTTACTTGCCCTTTAGAGGAATTTGCTCAATGAACTTTGCTCTAATTGTTTCAATTTTTGGTATGCCCGTTGTAAATTTCCCGACTAGAGTCCATTTGCAGCTCTCCGCCATAACTCCATAGTAGTCGGAGGCTTTGAAAATCACAGCTGGTTTACCATTGTGCGTTGTTTGTCTTGCCACCACCGGGTTGTTGTAGTTAGTTTTGCTAGTACTTTTCGAGCCGGAGAGAGCAGAGGCATATAAAGTATTGGGCTTGGGAGGGGAGGTCGCTGTAAGCCTATTGGAACGGTTCACAATCTATTGCAATAGGCATCAAAACCGTTGCAATAGGCCTGTTACAACGATTAATGAACTGTTTCACCAGATCGCATTGCAGTAGGTCTATTGTAACGGTTTCTTGCAACGGTTGAGGAACCGTTACAATAACAAGTCTAATGCAACGGTTCTGATGCCGTTACAATAAAGGATGCTATTGCAATGGTTGCTTAGACTATTGGAACGGTTATTAAGCGTTTCTATATAACCTTTTGCAACGGTTGTGTAGGTTATTGTAACGGGTTTCTGATCTATAGCAACAATTTTTTTTGCTATTGCAATGGTAATTTTAGGTTATTGCAACAGTTATTTTGGTGCCCTATTACAATATTAATTTACCTAAATAGAATATCGTAAATACTAAAATTTAAATAAATTGGAAAAGATACAAACTCACAATCCGAAAATACAACAAGCATTATCCATTTATAAAAATAACAAATACGATATTGTTTGACAATTGAAGAGTTTAGTAAAGATTCCTAAAACATTTGAAAGTCTAGGAATGATCAACCAATATTCATAAGTAAGGTCTTCATGGCTTTCATCAACATGTTGGTTATTTGTTTTACCTACCTACAAAACCATGAAAAAGAATATTCTTTAACAGATTATATTACGTAGCAATAAATCATAAACAAACTCACATAGTTTCATATCCAACTTCGCGTATTCATAACCATCAATTAGTTTCAATAAGTAATTTCTAGTGAATAAACTTAGCATATTCTTATCACAATTTAGAATAAAAAGAACAGTTTTAACAAGATAATACAGTAGCTTTGGAAGGAGTTGAATTCAATTCCTGTTAAAATTCTTTGATTCAACTTGCCAGACAACGTAAAGTCAAAGTAGAAAAGTAAACCAAAACAGTCAACTAAAGAATACATACAGATTCTATTTGTATTATAACCAAAATAGTCAACTAGTTCTTCAAGAAATGATATTTTTCAGTGATTTTGAGCCTTTATCTATTAATTAAATCAAGTAGTGAACCTTAATTAGAAATTACAAATTATCAATTCCTCAAAAGAAAGGGACAATGAGATAGACCCAGAATTGAAATAACCAAGAAGATAGCAGTATAGTACCTTCGAGATAATCTTGAATCCAAAATTATGCAAATGGCCAGCAGGTAACCTCTGTAAAATACCCTTAGCTGCAGATTCTTGCACTATTGGTTGTGATTGTTTGCTATCAAAAAGTATTAGCAGAAATTCGATAGCATCTGATTCCACTGTTGCTTATGGTGTTGTATACAAAAGTATACAAAGAACTAGAAACTAGAAACCAGACTTAAAATTTATCAAATATTTTGTGAAATTTGGATTACTAATCTTCAGAAAAGAGTTACCAAGTCACAAAGTAGTACTAAACTTTTTTAGGAAGTTAAAAGTCTGAGCACACCAGTTCATTGGGACCGCAACAACTACACGTAATCATTCTCCTTCATTCACCTTAAATCAGAAGCATCTTCCTCTTTTTTTGTCGTGACCAAACCTCTTTTATATGCCCTAGAGATGTCATTAACAGCTATTTGAGGGATGTAGCTGATGACACTAAACACTGTGGCCTTCATAGTAGCAACTAATAAGTTATGCTTCTCAGTGCAGCGAGCAGCAGGCCAACAGCTATTTGAGTCATGCCATTTCCTAAGAGCATGTTGTACGCTCACTAAAGTTTTACGTTCTTCGTCTACCTAGTGCACCTCAAAAAACAACAAAAAGTAAGTCCCCGACAATAATGTCCACAAAATGCTTCTTTCAGTATTACTTTCTATTAGGCTCCACATAACTGTAACTAGGATTTAGGAACAAGAAAATCTCTTTTGAAGTAGAATTGACAGGTCATTCCTGACAAATCGATTACAAATCAGAAAAAAACATATGATATGAGAAGATATCTAAGCTCAATAAATCTTATACGGATGAAGTGAAAAGGTAAATCACACCATATATTTCTAGGTCACTACAATATAGAAGCCAATAGGTACTAACATTCTAGTAGATAGGTGAATAACTTGTAAGTTGTGTAATCTTCAAAAGTTGAATAGCAAAACGTATGCATTAACACTCTTGCATCTCTTATGACATCAGATTCCTATAACCGCAGATTCACCATAAATTTGTTATTGTAAGCACATACTTGAAGGAAAATGTATACTAGTCATAAATCGGTATGGCAAATGGAAGTCACAGTCAGGACTGGCGAGACTACCTCAACTTCTCCTGCATTAAAAGAGGGTGAGAATGGAAGATATTGCAAGTCTTAAGGGAAAGCATGGCAACATCTTATTTCTTTTGTTAAAGATGACTTTTTAATGTTGTCAACTCAGCAAAGTAATGTGAGAAATTAAATAGATTGGATAAAATCCTAGAAGCCGTAACTAAGCTTTTCTGGAATTAATCAAATCCAAATCTTAGTAGTACCCCTAGAACTAAATAAATGAAATATTAGTTTTCAGTCTAACACAAAAGAAATGATCCTACCAATAGATAAAAAGGACCATTTAAAGCCTCTTTGTACAAATCCGAGGAAAATAAAGTTAAACCATTAGACATTACCCCAATAAACAGAACTCGTCTTTTCTCTTTGCCATATACTCATAATAACTATAAAATTATCAATCTTTCAAAGTCTAAAAAAGCATCAAAGTAAAATTCGATTTTGACAAATCTTTAAACCTTCGGTACCAATTGCAATACGCAATTCTAATTTGTATTTCCAGGTGACTAATGAAATATTCCATTTTCAACAAAGGAACTACTCTTTTGATTTGTCACGCCCCATTTTCCATAATAGGTTATGATGGCGCCCGACACCATTGTCAGGCCAGCCAATGCTGAAATGTAATTAAATTCTCATTTTTACTTTAACCAAAGACAGTATAATAGATTTTCAAAATAAAGGAAAGTCCAGTAAAGAAAATTATAAGGTGTCAAATGGCAATACAACCCAAAAATGAATGTCTACTAACGTGTGTGCCAGAACCTGGTGTCACAAGCTACGAGCAACTAGTAGAATATACACAAAAGAATACTATACTACCCTACTGTCGGAATCAGGATAGACAGAAACAAAATACAGAGAAAGACTTCTTCGGTTGCGGATCGGCATGAAAGAAAAGCAGCACACCGTAGAAGTTCCAGATGTGCTCACTGATACGCACCAGTATGATGCCTAGATCTACCTACCTCAGATCCTGTACATTTAAGTACAGAAGCGTAGCATACATGTACCAATTAAGTATCCCATCTAATCTCGAAATAGTAGAGACGAGAAATCGACTCGATACTTACCAAGGTCAAATAATATATATAATTATAATGTGTTCAAATCATGGAAGTCGCAAGTGTTAATAGTTCATGGCAAGTAGCATAAGTTAAGTATCTCACTGCATTAAGTTTACAATTTATCATAGTTGGGGGCAATGGCAAAACAAAGCAAGTGTAAATTTCCACACAATTAAACATGCGCACATAGTACAGAGGCGATGGCTCGAACCAACAGAAATAAACTGTGCACTTGCCGAGGGTCGACGATGTACCTATAGATGTATCTATTCATACCGAGGTGATCGGCCTGATCCACAAATAATAGACAATATCAAGAATACGCACAAAGGCACATTTAGAGTCAAGTATACCATACAATGTTCAACAGGTGTGCAAGTTGCTTTTATTTCCTTTCAAGTCTCTACGCATCCTAAGTGATCTCATTAAGCAAATAATATGGAGATTCTCCTAAACAAGCATGATGTGGGTCCTAAACTACCCGGACAATCAACATAGTAGTAGCTACGCACGGACTCTCATCACTTGGTGCGTACGTAGCCCCCGCATTTAGCAATAATAATTCATTCATTAATCCTATGGGGACAATTCCCTCTTACAAGGTTAGAAGGGAGACTCACCTCGCTCCGAAGCGCACTTCCAATATCAAGAATAAGCCCAAACCCTCAATTCGTAGCCGAACGAGCACAAACTTGCAATAGTATGTTGAAACCCTCTCTTTGAAACCACCAAAATCGCCCAAATGTAGAGTGAAGTGTGATAAAAATGGGGTTGAGTTAGTATTAAATGAGCTTCTGCCCCCAGCTATTTCCGCTTCTGCGGTTTGGGGTCGCAAAGGCGGAACCACTTATGTGGTTTCTGGGCCGCTTCTGCAACTTTGGGCAATAAGGAACTGGACCGCTTCTGCGGTCTGGAGCCGGATAGGCGAGGCCGCTTCTGCGGTTTCTGGGCCGCTTCTACGGTCCTGGGCCAATTGGGCTCGACCGCTTTTGCGGTCTAACTTCCGCTTAAGCGGAATCACTTCTGCGGTTAAATGGTTGCTTCTGTGGTTTACCTGGTCCGGCCCCTTTTTTGCTTCTGCAATTCATTGGCCGCATATGCGGTCCCGCTTCTGCGGTCCAAGAACCGCAGATGCGGTTATGATAGAAGCAACAACCTTCAAACCTTTTTCAAGTTTCAACTTCACTCGAGCCTCGCTCGTTTGACGCTCGAGGCTCCCGTTCCTCGCTCGAACATACCGACAAGTCTGAAATCACGAGGCGGACCTACTCGAACTCTCGAAACACTCAAAACAACGCTAAATCAAGGAATCAAACCCCAAAACCAATTGAACCAAATCATTGAACTTCAAGTTCTTAATTTTCTTCCAACGGGTCAAAATACCCTTAAACTACTCGGATTGACACCAAATTTCACGGGTAGGTCTTAACTGATATTTCGGACCTGTACCAAATTTTGGAATCAAAATCAGAGACCGATACCTAGGAAAACAATAATTTCTTAGTTTATTAAAATCTTTAAAACTTTAATTTAACAATTTCACAGAAAAATTCATTGCTCGGGCTAGGGACCTCGAAATTCGATTTTGGGCATACGCCCAGGTCTCATATTTTCCCACGGACCCTCCGGAATCGTCAAATCACAAATACGGGTCCGTTTCCTAAGAAAGTTGACCGAAGTCAAACTTGGCCTTTTTAGAGAAACTTAAAGAAGAATTGAACTTATTCTTACTCAAAACTCTTCCAACCTCCTAACCACCCATACTTTCAAGTCATAAGTTAGTTAAAGCAAGTGCAAGAAGTTTTATTTAAGGGAACGGGTTTCTAAAATGCAAAATGACCAATCGGGTCGGTATATTCTCCACCTCCTAAACAAACGTTCATCCTCGAATGGACATAGAAAAGTACCCGAACTGCTAAATAAGTGGGGATATCTGCTCCGCATGTCCTCCTCAAACTCCCCGGTCACCTCCTCAACTGGTTGGCCCCTCCATTGGACCCTTACCGCGGAAATCATATTGGACCTCAACCGGCGATCCTGTCTATCAATAATGGCAACTGGCTCCTCCTCGTAGCCCGTACTGATATCCAACACATGTGATAGGTCGGCATGATACTTTCAAAGCATCGATACGTGGAAAACTGGATGAACTTTCGATAAATTGGGAGGTAAGGCAAGCTCATAGGCAACCTCTCCAACTCGCCTCAATACCTCAAATGGACCAATAAACCTTGGGCTTAGCTTGCCCTTCTTCCCAAACCTCATAATGCCCTTCATTGGCGAGACTTTCAAGAGAACCTTCTCGCCAATCATGAATGATACATCATGCACCTTCTGATCCGCGTAACTCTTCTTCCTGTACTGAGCTGTACGCAGCCTCTCCTGAATCAACTTTACCTTATCCAAGGCATCCTGAACCAAGTTTGTACCATGTAACTTAGCCTCACCAGGCTCAAACCACCCGATAGGAGAATGACAATGCCGACCATACAATGCCTCATACGGGGCCATCTCTATGCTGCACTGATAGTTATTATTATATGCAAACTCCACCAAGGGTAGGAACTGATCCCACTGCCCGCCAAAGTCGATCACACATGATCTAAGCATATCCTCTAAAATCTGAACTGTACGCTCCGACTGCCCGTCGGTCTGAGGATGAAATGTCGTGCTAAGCTCTACATGGGTCCCCAACTCACTCTGAACAGCTCTCCAGAAATGAGAAGTGAATTGAGGGCCTCTGTCTGAAATGATGGAAATCGGCACACCATGCAACCTAACTATCTCCCGAATGTAAATCTGAGCATATCTCTCCGCTGAATAAGTAGTCGCCACTGAAATGAAGTGGGCCGACTTGGTCAACCTGTCCACAATAACCCACAGTGAATCAACCTTTCGCGAAGTCCGCAACAACCCAACCACGAAATCTATGGTTATGCGCTCTCACTTCTATTCCGGAATGGGCATCTGCTGAAGTAGGCCACGTGGCGTTTGGTGCTCATATTTGACCTGCTGGCAATTCAAACATTTAGCTACATACTCCACGATGTCCTTCTTCATCCTCCGCCACCAGTAATGCTGCCTCAAGTCACGATACATCTTCGTGGCACCTGGATGAATGGAGTACCTCAAACTGTGGGCCTCTTCTAGAATCCTCTCTATCAAGCCATCAACATTAGGAACACGTACACAGCCCTGAAGCCGTAACACACCATCCACGCCAATAGAAATCTCCTTGGCACCTCCCCGAAGTACTGTCTCTCTGAGGACCGCCAAATGTGTTTCATCAAACTGTCCCAATAACGAAGACTGAGCAACCACATATGTCACGACCCGAACCAAGTCATGATGGCGCCCAGCACACTACTAGGCAAGCCCGACCATTCATAGCAATTTCCCCAATTGACCACACAATTAAAAGCAATACTTATCCAAGTAAAAGTTTGAAATACTGATATAATACGAAAATCTGACAAAAATACACCGAAACAGCCCAACTAGGACCCGGTGTCACGACCACGAGCCTCTAAAGACAATATATTATCCTACTACAAGTCTGACTAATACTGAAACTGCAGAAATAAAGGAAAAGATAAAAGGGAGAATCCTCGGCTGCGAACGCCGTGCAGCTACCTCGAATACTCCCGGGAGGAAACTCCAAATCGACTAGACTCACTCCGCCTGATGAAAAGAACCTGGATCTGCACACATGGTGCAGGGAGTAAAGTGAGTACTTCCAACTCAGTGGTAATAAAAGTGAATAACAACTGAAAGTACAAAATCCCAAAAAGG